>JAOEHY010028615.1:0-28195 GCA_025447955.1 Psilopsiagon aurifrons | reverse complement strand
CCTGCCCATGGCAGGGGGTTTGGAACTGGATGATCTTAAGGTCCTTTCCAACCCTAACTATTCTATGATTCTATGATACAGGACTTCCTGGTGCCCTCCTGACGGGCAGGGCAGGCTTCCTGTGCCATCTGTGAGTGTCACTTGGTGATTACCCAGCACTGCCCGTGCTTTGTCTGTTGAGAGTGATGAACAGCAGCACCATTCCCCACAGCACAGCCTCACCAGGCACTGAGGGAGGCAGGTAGCAGTGGGGGCACACTGCGCTGTCTGCATTCATATCCACACCTGGGCTTTGCAAGAGTGGTGCCTGGACCAGCTGAGGGCTTCTACACCCAGATCCATGCTTGTCAGGCCACGCTGGAGGAAGGCACGAGTAGGGAAGAGGAGCTGACTGCGATACAGGCTTCCTCTGCAAGCCAAGTGTCTTCTCGAGCTGCTGTGGCCCTGCAGAAATGGCATGGCATATGCTGGGGCTGCGTGTGCATCAGAGAATTAGCTAGTAAAGGTCAGCTGTGTGAAATACGAGCTCACTCCTCTAATCAAGATAACAGCGTTTTATTGAGGGACAAAGTAAAGCAAAAGCAGCAGCGCTGCATGCATGACCATAGCCAGAGGTGCGTTGATTAGCGTTTGTTACAGGTTTTTATACTTTCACTATTGCATTAGCCATATACATATTCATAATTCCTGCATGTGGGCAGGGAACATTATAACTAGCTCCAGAAACTTATTATCATGTCTCCTCCTCTTGGCGTCTGCGCACCGCTCTGTGGTGATTGTGGGCAGGGGTTTTGAGGATGAAGTAAGCAGTCTTCCTCACGGTGTACTTTTCACCTTTGGCACAGTTGGATGCCCCAGTAATCTCAAAACTAGCTGACACCAGCCATATCCGTAGTTTTTCTGAGACCTGGCAAAGATTTAGGACAGTGTGACCTTCCTGCAAAATGTATTGCAGGATGGGCAGACAAGGAGTATCCAAAGCTAGCAGATGTTTGGGGGGCACTGTCTCTAAACCAACTGATAAGTAGAAGGATGGTGTGAAATAATTCATTCATGTTTAGTGGGGCCCCTAAATCCTGTTATCTCACCACAGACTTAAAGCACAAACATTGTTATTTTTCTTTGATCTAGGTTAAGCTACAGGTACTTTAGAAGAATGGTGTGAAATAATTCACTCATGTTTAGTGGGGCCACTAAATTCCACAGACTTACAACACAAACATTGTTCTTTATCTTCTGACCTAAGTTAAGCTAAAAGTACTTTAACCCTACGTTTTCCAGGCACTAGCTTTTCTCATATCATCATATCAAGCCCCCCTCCCCCCCTTTTTTCTTTTACCTTTGCAAATTCTTTTGCTATGTGACTCCATTTTGCTCAAGAGTTCTGGCCATTTTCAACTTATAGCCTGATCTTGTGTCTTTGTTTTTGTTACTGCGTACTCATACAGTTGTATCCACATAGCAATACCTATGATTTGCGAAAGTCAATACATTTATGTGTTTATCATAGCTGCAATGGAAGAGGGGCATAAGCCTTTGTGTAGTTTATGGAGATAAGCTGGAGCGGTGAAGCTGGGTTCTGGATTTCAGACAGCTCCGTGCAGTGAATGCAGAGAGGGTGACAGAAAGGGGAACAGAGAGGTTGGGAATGGCTCCTTCAGAGATCTATGGGTTGTTTGTATGACCTGAATTTATTAAGCCCCCATGCTCTTCCCTTTTCCCTGAAGAAAATTCGAGCTGATCCTCAGGTTCAACCCTATGTTTACAAAAGACTTTTCAACCTCTACTGAAGTTGCTATGGAAATCACACCAGTTTATGCCTCGTGTTTGTCTTACCAGCCTGATTTGTAAAAGAATGGTGTGAATTTAGTGTTGGCTGAGTTCCCAGCTGGCCAGGCTGGCCCTGGAAGGCATCCTTGCAGTCACAGCCCTGGCTGGAGCAATGCAAGCAGCTTCTCCTATGCTGTCTGTCAGCTCATGAGCTCCTGTGCCCACAGCTCTCCCAACCTTGGGTCCTCTTCAGCTCACCAGGACACAAACCAGACAGTGCCAGCCTGTACTCAGCCCCTACCAGGGAGACACCAGCTCTATTTCCAGAGGGGCAGGTATATGTTCCTGTCCCCTCTCAGTCACTGCAGAACTGGTTTTAGAAGTAGGGTTGCTGCAAATCGATACGAATTTCCTCTCCACTCTCCTCTGCTGAGTCCTGAGCACAACACGGGCCCTTAGCTCACTAACCTGAAATAAGTCACCCTGTTTCTTCATCCTTGTTGTCATGGCCGCCTCTCCAAAACACAGCTTCCCAGAGCAGAGGTGGGAGTGATGAGCAGCCAGGTCTCAGCCCTCTCATGCCCATCCCTGCAGCAGGAAGGCAGAATGGCAGCCGTGCCCACATTGTGGCAGGGAGCAGTTGGGCAGCGTGATTCTCCTGCCCAAACCACGGCTTGTGCCAGTGACAGCTCACAGCCCTGGGAAACAGCAGGCAGCTGCCTGTCATCCAACAGAGCCCACGCACATGGTGTGGGGAAAGAGACCGGGGAGCATCTCATTCTCAAATGACATGTCTAGGGAATTGGTGCAGTTTTGATGTGTTTTGCACTTACTACTTTTAAAATACATCTGTCTGAGGATAGGGGATAAGTCTATTACTTGGGTTATATAAAAGTAGGAGGTGTTTCGTCAGACTAGTAAAAAATGGAACACCCATGCAGTCAGAGTGCTGGGCTGGGATCTTGGCAGGACTGGGCTTACTGGGCATAGAGGATTTTCATTAGATCAGGGAGGTGGTTTCATAGCTCAAACAAAATTCAGCTTCCTAATCCATATGAAGTAAAATCACCTGTGTTTCACAGCAAAGGCATTCTGAGTTTTCCTACTAAAGGGATCCTTCTGGAACCACTGTAAGCCTTTGCTGAGAAAGACCCTGTATGTCAGGCAGGCAGGAGCAGCTGTGGACAGCCACAATCCCCTTTATGGTGTCTGCCAGGGTGCAGCTCAGCACCAGAACCCTTTCAGAGAATCCTGCTGTGTCCCGGGCAGAGGGCATTGCTGGCACACACCCCAGGCTGCCTTCCTCTTGATTTACATCTAGATCTCGTGTTTGATGCGAAGGGCTGTTGCATCCTGCCCCTGCCCTCCCACAACCCTGCAAAAGGAAAGGAAAGCTGCTTTTCCAGCAAGCCTCATGCTCTAGTCACTTTGCTAATACACTGAGGTGTGAACGGCTCAGGGTGATGCAGGAAGAGCAGCTGTACTGCAGGCACAGCCCTCAGTCCCTGCCTTGTGGGCAGTGGAGGAGGAGGTCCATATAGAAGGGCTGACACTTCCCAGCTCCCGGTAATTGAGCCCTCCAGGACTGGAAAACAGGCTCTGGAAACTTTTAGGGTGGGAATGTTTTTCTGAATGGAGCATGACACAACCATGGCCTGCTTACAGAGCTGAGCAGCTCCCTCCACCCCCCCAAAGCCATGTGTTAGCTGCGTCTGGAAGCTGTGTCTGTCATGCTGCTTAGCTGTGACAGTACAGTCTGGGACAACATCTCTGTTTCCCCACGGGATCCTCAGCAGAAAGACATACAACAGCAGAGCATGAGGCACTGCCTCCCAGGAGAGATGAAGGCATAGGAGGGGAGAATCACATGCTATAAGGAACTGGTCTGTTAGGGGATGCTAGCACAGGCCTTTGGGAAGGGAGGGCCATCTTCAGGCCCCAGGGCTGCTAATTCACCAGTATCTGTGCTGCTTCAGGGATGGATGGAGGTGTTTCAACTTGCACCAGCACCAAAGCAGACAAAGAAAATCAGAGCCTGCCCTCTGCTCAACAGTGAGAAGAATACCCCTTCCTCCACCTTTGGTGCACTCCATCAGGCAGAGACTGGCTGAGCCCAGCCTCAGCTGCCTTGAGATAGCAATGAGGTACACACATGCAACATGAGAGCATCCTCTTCTTTCTTCTTGTAGCAAAGCCCCATGCTCATGTGCTGTCCTTTTTGCAAGTGATTTTATTTTAAAACTGGAACTCGACGTCTCCATTTGTTTAAGTCCCTTTTGGCTTTTTCAAATAAAATTAATTTATTCTACAGAACAGTAAACTCTTTCAGACTCTTCCCTATTTACAAATGAACATTTTTGCTTGCAGATCACTGCTTCTCCCTCCTTTTCCTACCCTGTGATGCAGAAAGAGAAAAAACCAGCCACCATCTGAAGGGCTGTAAGGCAGTGCTCCCATCCATAACTACCTGGTCCCTTAGGACCTCAATGAAGGACACAAGCTGCATTCAGAGGTGTGTCCCCCCCGCCATTCACCACTGTGTGAAGGAAGCAGGTCCACGTTAAGCTCATCAACCAAGAGCATTTGGCCTCTCCATGCTACGTGGGCTCCTCCAAGCTGGGTTTAGCTGTGCTGAGGAAGATGAAATATCCCTGCCAGAGGAAACTGCTCCCGCTGCCCTTCAAAGTGCCATGCATTTAGGTTAGAAAGAGGCATTTGCTGCAGGAATGAGATCTACCAGCCCTCGTCTCACACACACAGGGGCCAGAAAGGCAGCTCTCACATTGCAGGAGGTGGCAGGAAGCCTTGGAGATGCCTTTCCTGCCCTCTTGAAGTGGGAGAGACAAGTGACTGCAGTGCTTTGCTAACTCAGGAAAGAAGGCACCTAGAAAACAAATACTGACCCAACCCAAAACTCCAGGCAAATTCAAGGGGCTTTGAGTGGAGCTGCGGCTTGGTTTGTACCTCTCTTTGCACTGATAGCCTTTACCTGGAGACCTATCCAGACACTTCCAAGCCACCTCACTGAGGTCCTGCTGGCATTGCCACCCGGGCCTAGCAGCCACGTGAGGAGCCAGGAGTCCTGGTGAGGGGTAGGACAAGCTGTGTGAGGCAAACCAAGAGGGACGTGCAAGCAAAGCTGCCCTGTCGGACGATCTCCCACCCCACATGAGGCACACATCCTGTAAAACCACCCCAATGCCACAGCAGGTTTCGGCTCTATGCTCTCTTCCAGGGCTCACGTCTATCAGGGGATCTCCTTTTTCCTGCTATAGATGCATGTGGCTGTACTGGTGAAGCAGAAAGCCACCAAGCAGCAGTGACTGCTGCAGTGCCTGGTTCAGTGCCGCTATAACCATCGCTGGCAGTGGTTTACATCTGCCAGGGAGGGACTTCAGCCATCGTCAAGGGCAGTCCTGTTGGCTGGTTGGCTCCAGCCCCATTCCTTTTACTTTTCTTGGGCATTTCTGTTTCTCCAAGAAGAACCCCAACCTTCAATAACATCTAATTGCAGATGTGTAATGTTTTCATTCCCAGGAGCCCAGCCTTCAGGACAAGGCTGCTGCTCACTTCCAGACACAGCTCCTGGCCTCTGACCCCCCCAAGCCATCCCGAATGACAACTGATGCAAAAGTGGGGGTTGTGCCATGTTTTTCAAGGTTTGCCTTACGCAATGGAAAATACTGCCTAGCCGTGGTAGGGAGAAGGCAGGAGGTTGAGCTGATGCTCTTGGAGGGAGGTTAGGTTTTGAAAAGCAAAGAAGAGAGGGAGGAAGAAAGGCAAGAAGAAAGGAGAAGAAAGGTAGAGCAAGGAGAGAAAGGACAAAGGAACAGAAGAGGCAGGACAGCAGAAAAACCTTCCTCAAATGCAATTCATTAAGCTTTGAAAAAAAGCCTTCTCCTGGCAGAGGATGGGAAACGCATCCCGCCAAGAGGGAGCCTGAAAGCCAGCCTGGATAAACCCTCACAACTCAACAAAAGCCTCTGCATGTGGATCTGCCATTTCCATGGTCATCCCAAAACACCAGAGCCCCTCAGCAGCTGGTCTGCAGGGTGATGGGGCCAGAAGGGATGTTGGCCACGCTGGGCTTTCACACCAGAGGGAATGTATGAGGTCCTTTGGCTGGAGGATGAAGCCTGGCACAGCTTTGGGCTGTCTTCCCGTGATGGGCATCCCCAGGGATGCTTGGCCCTGGCAGAGCTCCTGGACCAGAGGGGAAGAAAAGAGCACGCAAGCTCCGAAATGGCACTGACGCTTTCAGCCTCCCAAACCCCAGCACTGCCCCAACCTTGGGGCTGGCACCAGGTCCAGCCGGGACATTGCCCACTGCTGACACGGCTCCCAGAAGTGGCAGGGAGCAAGGACATGCCGGTGGTGGCAGGAGGAGGTGGCGAGGCTGGTGCAGCAACGAGGGGTGCAGGTACCCTGCTTCCCCCCCACCATCTAGCCCCAGGGCATGGGGGGCTCAGTAGAAGGAGTACTGGTTTTCCACCGCCCGGGTCCGGCTCCGGGCACTGTCAGCATCATGGTAGTCCTCAGCACTGGCGGCAGGGGGCTCCGGCCGGCGCTCCACACTGTCACTGCGGCTCCGGGGGCCCAGGGCACCCTCCAGGCGGTGGTAGGGTGCAGGGATGGTGGCAGCAGGGGCCATGGCCACCCCTTCGGCAGGCGGTGGGGCTGGCGGGCCGCTGGGTGCTGTGCTGCAGTAGTGTGGAGGCGGCAGGTCGAGCCGGCACCCTGGCGGCTGTGACACAAGGGCTGGTGGGGGGCCAGCGTCTGCAAGGGAGACAGGAGCTTGACCCCTCCAGTACTGCCTGGGGGCACCACTCCAGTGCCTCCCTGGCACCTCCCAATGCCCACTAGTGTCCATCCTCGACCCTGTCCTTCCCCAGCCCTTCTTGCCCACCCTCTCCCAGCAGAGCAGGATGCTCCAAGCTCCACGGACCCCACTGCTCCCCTCCTGCCCAAGCCAGGGGACTGATATCCACAGCCAGGGACACACAGGCACTGCACAGTCACCTTCAATGGGATAACACCTATCTTGGTGCATCTTCAAAGCCACGCACACCAGCATGGGCACAGCTTTGGGAAGGGGATCAATGGGGGAATCCCAGGGATCAATCCCCTTTAGGTCCACATAAGACCCCAGCCCAGCCCTCTGTGCACCCATGGCCCTGCCCCGTCCCAGCACCCACCTGGCAGCGGGCTCTGGGCCACGACGTAGCTGCGGAGGGTGATGTCAGCCGCACCACCTGACTCCAGAGGGATGGGGTGCGTGTGGAAGTGGCGCAGCATGTCAAAGATGGTCTGGAACCAGAGGTGCTGCACGTGGCACTGCCCGCTCTCGTTCAGTGACAGGCGGAGGTGCTGCAAGCGCATGGGACAGTGGGTGAGCCACGGTGACATTCACCCTTGCAATCAGCAGATGAGCCACCTCCGTCAGCAAAGGGAGGTTTGCTCCTTACATAGGACTTGTTCTTATCATAGCGCTCTCCTGCTGCAGGGTGTTTCCTGCAAAACTCCACTTGCTGTATGCAGCCCCAGTAGTTTGTCCCCTCTTGGTGATAAGCACCATACAGAAGAAGCAGTCAGAGAAGGGTGGCTGAGTGCAGCTGAGGGGGCTGCAGCTCCAATCACAGTGACAGCCTAGGGAAGCCCACATCCCACCCGAACTACTTCTTCAGGACTGGTTATCCCTCGGCTGCTTGCACTGATACAGAAAAGGGATCCAGCAGAAAACTGCACATGGGTTGCTTTTTATAGTGTATCCATGTACTTCAGGGCATGGAGCAGACAAAAAGAGGGGAGGGGTTGATGCACCATGCTCCCATGGGGCATTTAACCTTATGCCTGTGTAGCAGGCACTTATCCAGCTGGAAAGTGCTGAAGGGGCTGGGCAGGGTGCAGAGGGCGCTTGGGGTACAAGGGCAAGTGGTCACAATGAATGCCCTGCTGATGCTGTGTTTGGGGTCACCGTATGGCCACCACTTGCTTGCAGAGCCCCAGGAAGGTGGGAAGGAGCCTGGGGTGCTGGGCAGGGCTGGCACTGACATTAAGGACACCCACCTTGGCTTTCCCCTGGAAGTTGAAGGTGAGCACGTACTCCCCGGGCCGCGTTTCGCTCTGCCGGATGACAAACAAGCCGTGGCTCCGGGCACCCCCCAGCAGCACCAGCTGAGCCGCCTTGATCCGTGACAGCGTCCCATGGAACCAGGGGAAGTCTGAGAGGTTGATCTCTGCTTCTGCCTCGCTGTCCTCTCCTGGCCGCAGGGACAGCACGGGGTTAGGGAGCACCTGGACATCACCTCTCCCACCCTTTCCCCTGCGCAATCCCAAGAGCGAGGCGCAGGGCTCACATCCTGCATCCTGATACCTGTGAGGTGCCCGCTGGGGGAGGACTCCAGTGTCTGTAGGAAGCTTTCCAGTGGGACGTGTGCCAGGAGCTCCCCCAGGGAGTCCCTGCCCCGGCCATGGGGTGCAGGGACAGCGGTGGCCGTGGTGGTGGTGTGAGTCCCGGGCAGGGCACATCTGTCTGGAGGCCTGGGCACATCTGGAAGGGAGTTTGCAGAGGGATGGGCTCAGCATCACTCACCATCACTGGATAAGGATGGGGGCTGACCTGTTCTGAAGTCAACACTGGAGCACCTCTGGCTCTCGGGGACATCTCAGGGCTAGGTTATGGCTCCGGTCACAGCCTCGGGGGCTCCCAGCTCGCTTTCAGCCTGTGCTGAGTTTCATCCCCCTGGTGCAACCAGTATGGCAGGCACAGATGTGTTGTACTTTGGCACAGAGATGAGGTGGGGCTGTGCAAGTGGAGACTGCTCGCTGGGACCCAGGGACACCAGTGCCTGCAAGACCCCAGGGACTTGATTTTCTGCACGTACCAGGATGTACAGGGGCAACGTTGATGTCTTCAACAGGGGTGGGCCACGTCCCCAGGGCAAAGGCAAGCGTGAGGAAAGCGATGGACAGAGGATGATCCATCCCCACAGCACCAACTTCAGGCTCTTTCACTTTTGGTCCCCTCCAAACCAGAGCTGCCACCCAGAGATGACCACCCTGCGCAGGTCCTTACCATCAGCCAGGAACTCGCAGCTGCAGGACACCCTGCCCGGCAGACAGGCTCCCTGCACGCAGGATGCCAGCTCGATGTCGTCCCCGCTGTCCCTGGGGGCAGAGCACAGAGCAGACAGTCACTTGCTGGCTGCCACACTGCAGACACACACACAGACACGTGGCACCTCCGCTCACAGGGGTGCAATGGGGGTTCAAGCAAACAGAATTCCAGCTGTGATCCAGGAGCACATCCCAATGCTCCTTGCATCCTCCTGGAGGGGCTGCTGTGGACAGAAGCCACCACAGCACCAAGGGGCAGAATAGCTTGCAAACAACATGGCTTTTTGGGGGTCAAAAACTGGCATGGAACGGATTAAACCCTTGAAAGCCCTCACTACATGGGTCATGCTGGTCAGTCTGTGCTGTGGTATCTTGCTGCAACCTGGCTGGTTTGAATGGAAATCCATCACCTTGACTTTCAGTATTTGCTTTGGAAGACATCCATACACACACACACGCTCCCATCACCAACTTCCACCAAAGGTGCTTTCGCTTTCACCCTCCACAAAGGGAATAAGAAACCCACAAGAATTACATCCCTAAAAGATGTCAAGAAACCATGGGAGGCCCCCAAACCATTGGGGACAGCGTAAGGGGGTGGCCGCAGCAGCGCAGCCCTACAGAGAGCATCCCAGTTACCCTGCCTGTGCACTTCAGCACCCTTCTTGTGCAAACACCCCACACGCTTGCTCCAGAACCTATTTTTATCCCGGCTCTTGGCTGCTCTCACTGAACGGCAGCCACGTGGGCACAGGCAGCGAGGAAGCGGCTGCGATCGTGGTAACAGCTCACGAGGGAGCTGCTGAATTATTGAGTGGCCAGTAAGTGAATCAGCCACTGGGAGCCATTCAGCTGCAGACGGTTAAAAACAGGGAGGGAGGAAGGAAACCAAAACCAGCAGCACTGTGCAGAAAAGCCATCGCCGGGCTCCAGCCCTTGGCAAAAGCATGGGGAGCCGACTGTGGTGGCGTTCTTGGCACCGAGCGTGTGTCGATGGATTAAACAGCTCATTAGTATTTGCTCTGGAGTTCATTATTATTTGCTTTACAGTCACGTCCGGAGGCCAAAGCGGGACTGTGCTGGGTGCTAAGCAAACAGAAGAGGCTGGGAGGCTGCCAGCAGCGTGAGGAGAGCATGGCTCCGGCTGGAAAACCAGCACTGAGACATGCAGTGGGGAAGCAAGGGATGTTTCCCAGCATCGCCTCTATCAACAGTGGCGCTTCTTGCATTACTTAGTTTAAAACACAGCAAAAGGAGCTGAGGAGCACAGATCTGGGGTGCACTCGTGCATCCTCCCTGTGGGATGCAGCCCCCACGGTCACTGGCCCCATAATGCCCAAACTGTGTCTTTCAAGCAGAAGGGGACAAAGGCAGCCTGGAGTTGGCTGGAGCTTCTTCAAGCCTCTGTTCACCTCTGCAAGCTTGGGCGCCTTGTGCTTCCAAAGCTGTGCCAAGAAAGGCAGCACCAGGGATTCCCAGAGCCCGTGGAGAGCTTGGGCTGGTCCTGCCTCCCTGGGACCAGACGTGTCTGAGCCCATGGAAAGGAACAGCACCGGGCACACAAACCTCCCTAACATGCAATCTGCTGCACAGGCTGATGAAGCAGCAGATGAGAAGTTTTGGCCAAGTTGCTGTGACTCCAATTGCAGTTCTAATGGCACCATGATCAAAACACAAATAATCCATTTAAGCCAGCAAAATCTTAAATATACTATGGATAACTGGAAAACACACATGGAAAATAGCTCAGCTACAGTATAAAAGCTTCAGAAGGTGGGTGTTAGGAGCTTCCCACACTGAGGGCTCTATTCCCAGTTGCCTCTGCTGGGCTGAAGCAACGTGGAGCAGGAAAGGGTGAGCAAGCAGGGAGTGCTCTGCGAGGCTGCACCTCTGACATACACAGGCTGCTGACTTTGCCTCGAGACTTTGGCGTGTGTCAGGGACTTTCGGCAATGACCCAAGCACCAATAATTGCATCAGTGGCAATAACCCATGCTCGATGGTGCGGGCACCGTCCCTGCACAGCACCATCTATCCTCCGCAAGCCTTACCCAGGGTCGATGCAGTCTTGGATATCTGCCACCCAGGAGTGCTTCTGCAGCGAGTCAATGGTCTCCAGGATGTACTCAGCCCCATTCTCCACCTGCAGGCAATGCAGGACAGCATCAGGTTGGGGTCCTGCCACCAACCCCAGGGCAAAGCACACCCCATAACCCAAACAGACCTCCACATTCACCCATTGCTAGGAGAGGATAAGTGCTCTGTCTCATCCCAGTAAAGTGATGCTGAGGGGTGACCCATAGAAGTGCTCTGGGGTGTCCAAGGGTGACCCCTGATCAAAACTGGGGCTTGAAGGAACACCCCGCTCCAGCAGTACAGCAAATGTACCACAGGGTTTTTATAGCTCCATGGCAAAACCACCCCTGGCTGATGGCACTGAGGGCACACAGCACCACGTACCAGCACAGACAGCATCCCTCACTTCTGGGGTGTCTCAGTGTCCCCCCAAGAGCTACATCTGCACAGGAAAAGAAGAAGCCATGCTGCTCTCTGCCCCAAATCCTGCCAGACCCCTAAACCCAAGAGTTTTAAGCCTCTCCTCTTATATTTTCTTTCTTCTTATGAGGATTCCAATTTCTGACTGCAGCAGTGTGGGAGAGAAACCCACTTTAACTGAAGAAAACCAATACTAAACCCCATCATCAGGATGCACAAGAGCATCTAACATTGCAAGTTCAAAGGAGCTGGTCATTTCCAGGGCCAGGAAGGACCCAAAAGCCCTGCATCAGCCACAAAGCAGGGGGCTCAGAAGCCACGTGACACGATGCTGTGTGATGCTGGCAGGTTTCCCTGCATCCCTTGTGGACCCCTTATACATCACATTCCCCAGCTGGTGCGGCAGCCCTGACTCCGGGAGGGTATCACATTCCCAGCCGAGACAACCTCCTGGCAAATTAAATTAATCACAAACAACTGAATCACTGTCCTGAAAATAAGCAGTGCTCAGCACCCGGGCTAGGGCTGAGCAGCAACCTGCTCCCCTGCCGCAGCCTGGGGCTGTGCATGGGGGATCCTGCCCCAGCCAGAAGGAAGGAAACAGCAAAGATTCCCTCTCTGCTCCCCCCCATTTTGTTTAATCAGAGCAAAGGAGCCTCTCTCGCTTTCTGAGGGCAATGCATGGAGCTGACGTGAGAGACGGGGCTGCTCTCTCATGCAGAGCATGACAGCAAGTGAAGCACGTGCGGGGCTGGGGTGTTTTGCAAGTGCCTGCTTGTGCAATGGAAAAACTGCCTGTGCTCAGTGTCTGGTGTGTGCTGGGGACAGGCTGCCTGCTCATTTTTAGGCAATTTGGCAGTGCAGCCTCCCTGAACAAGGCAGGGGTTTTTCCACCCATCATAACCTGCATGTGAAGGTTGAGACTGGCCTTTGCACCAATCCCATACAGGGGAAGGCAGTGGGAAAGCATCCACATCCCTTTCTTACCCATCTAGTCTGTATCCTGGCACTGAGGGGTGGTTCACTGCCTCTGCGAGTCCAGACAGCAAAGGGGGATGGAAAAGAGTGGCAATAAGATGTCCCAGCAAGAAGAGCCAGGGCAGAAAATGAATTACAACTAACAAGGAATGTCAGGAATAGAGAGAAGCAATCCTGTGCTGACAGCTGAGAGTGGAGGGCAAAGGCTCAGTGCTGCATTGGCTGCTCAAAGGATCGATTGCATCAATTAACCCCACAGCAAGGCAAGTGACCTGGCCAGGAGGGTACCTGGTAAATCAGGCACTTCCAGACCATCAGGGTTTGGAGCATTCCCAAGGGTAATTAAAGAAATGGCTGAAGCAGACACAGAGCTGTAAGCAGGGGGAGTGGAGAGAGCAAGTCTGGCTCCAGAAGATGGTAAGAGGGCAAGCCCAGAGCCTGCCTCCAGCAGCGCAAGAAATGAACCCTCCACAGGCACCACAGGAGCACCCCAGAGCTGAATTCCCCCAGTAGGGATCTGCCAGGACCCCATCAAACCCATCTGCTCATGCTCATGACAGCCCCAGGGGTGGGGAGAAGCAGTGTCACACTGATGTGACACCAGCAAGCAGGGGAGCAAGACATGGCTGGGATGAGACTTAGGAAAACATCAGGGGTAGCTGATGTATTCCAAATGCAGTTATCAATAGTTAATGGCTTACTGATGGCTAACAGTCAAAGCTGAGGGATATGCTCAGAAGCTCCTTCACATTTCACATCAAAGACTCTTCATGCATGCTGCTTTTCCATAATGATTAGGACAAAAGCAGAGCAAGGATGCCTAATGAATTCATGGATGATACCACGCTGCGAGTGTGTTGGAAGATGAAGTGAGAATTCAAATGAAGTTGTGGAAGCTGAGAAATGCTCAGTGAAGAGAAGAGCTGAAAGCAGCCTCCAGCTCAAGGGGACAGGTGAGCTCTGGGCTCACACTGATCACTATGGGTGCTTGGAGTGGGGAACCACCACTCTGGAGCAGCTCTGCAGAAAGCATTGAGCGGTTACACCAGCCCACAAGCTGCATGTGAATCAATAGCGTCATCAGGGTACAAGAAAGCAACTGGATCAACTTGGGCTGGGAAAAGAGGAAGAAGAAAGGAGAAGCAATCAAAGGAGAAGCAACCCTTCCCATCCACTGCTGGCCATGGCACCACATATGCTTTGGGGAATTCTCATTCCAGAGCCCACAAGGAAAGTGAGGACCACCTTGGTCTGATCTGTCTGGAGAGGAGCAGACACATGAGGTTGGTCTTTGAGGCACAGAAGACAACAGCTGGATGAGCCTCCATGTCCAACATCCTCTGGGACACTGACCACAGCAGAGGTTGATGATGAACAGCAATAAGCCTTGGGCAGGGAGGATGTCCTGGAGGGGGCTGCCAGGAGAAGGTGTGGGACCTTTGCAAGGAGCTGGGTTTGGGAAAGAGCTATTTCCCACAGGAATGTGCGGTGGGGCCATATGCTTTTAGGGAGAAGCATCAGGCAAAGGCGTTTTCTTTAGCAGAGGTAGGACACAGAAATCCTCCGAATGCTGGTGTTCCTCCAGGATCCATGCACCAGTTTCCAGCCATGCACATCAGATGGCTCTGATGGAGAGCATGAGTCCATTAGCAGGAGCAGGGAGGCACAGCCTCATTAGCTGAAGAGAAATGCCATCCCCAACAACATGTCCATCACTGGTGGCAGGTCATGCCCCAAGCCAGGACACTGAAATGCAGCCCCAATTTGCTGTGACAGGCCGCTGCCTTTCAGCAGAGCAGGAGGGAGCACTGAGCTCAGTAGTTGTGTGATATGGAAAACTCTTTCTGAAGAGGGACTTCCACATTCTCCATGCCCCAGGCCTATGTGGGGTGGTTGATTCCCTGGGCCTTTGTGGCCCTGCACAGACATTTCCATTGCCTGTGTCAACGAAATAGCCACCATGTGCAGCATGGGGCACCCCATGTGCAATCTGGGGCAGCAGCAGTCACAAAACCACAGGCAGCTACACCAAAGAGTGTTTTCCTTTGCAGGTTCTCTCTGGACACCGATTTAAATCCATCTCCTGGTGACACAGAGAAGCAAAACCCCATGGTGAAAGCTAGGCAAACAGCTTGATCCCAAAATACCCAGGCATCAGGTGGAGGTGGCATCATTTGGGGGGATACAACACGGGGAGGGAAGGCAGGAATCCCATGGGGACCATTAGTGTTGCAAGCATCTCAGCTCTGAAAGCCAAGGCAACGATCCCCTTGATCCCCTTAGGGATGGAGTAACCCTTTGGTGGGGGCTGGATGCTGGCACAGATGCTGTTCCCATTGGGATACACACCACTGCCACCCTGCGCTCACCTTTAGGACGAAGGTGTTGTCTTTGTCGGGCATCTCCAGCGGCATGGTGGTGCGGACCTCGATGATGGCTGACAGTGGGATGCTCACCTTGGGTTTGGAAGCCTGGGAAAAATAAAAGGAAAATAATTACAAGAAATCAATAAATAATAAAAAAGTCACTCAATTGAATCAAACTGTCCTGGGGGACAACACAATGCCGCTCTTGGAGGCAAGCTCATGCCTCAGCCTGCGCAGTTATTACACAGCAAGGGGGAAAGCATTGATTTCCCTCAAGTGCCTGAGAACTCCAAGCTCTTCGAATTAAGCCAAGAGGAGGCACAGTGGCAGACAGTGAGGTTAGTGCATTTAACTGCCAAACCTCCCCCTTGCTCCAGTGCAGGCTGATACGCCAGCTCTGCCAAGACCATTTATTCCTCTCCTTTTTAAGCCCTCTCCCAGTGGAGATATCCTGTTGTGTTATCTGATGGGAGATGCTTCCTATGTGGAAAGCAGTCCAGGAAGACACCCGGCTTATCCAGCACAGGAGTGGCATTTCAACAGAGAAGCCACAATGCAGCAGCCTGAGCAACACAGGCTAATGTCATTAATTATTTTAATAAAGATAATTAATTACATTAAATAAAGACAAGTGAAGTTCCTCAAGGGCCCCCAGCACCCGCTGCAGCCTCAATGTGGGGGCAGGACCTGGTGCCTCCCACTCTGCTGAGCCACAAATTCTCCAGATATTTGCTTTAATTATAACAATTCCTCCCAGAGGAGCTCTTGGAGCTGCTTCCCAGGTCTGGGACCCTCCGGGGCTCCAGGATTCAGGACTCTGGGATTTGAAGCATCATGGCTGCGGGAAGCAGAGATGTGATTTAGTCACTGAAATACACACTTGGTGCATTGGGTGCAGGGGGTGGGCGCATGTTACCAACACTGTGTTCAGTTCTCATTTTTGGGGAGAAAGATAAGTCTAAGAGACAGAACAGGAACTGCTTTTTCCCCTCTGGGATGTTTCATTTCCACCAGCCCCGGGCCCCAGCGCTGCCTCCAGGCTCATCCTGCCCTGGGGAATTTTTCCATCTTATTGTTTGCATGGGAGAGGGTCAGAAAGGAGGAGGCAGCTGCTTTGAAAGAGAACAAAACAGGGTGTTAATTCACTGGGAGCCAGAGAATGGTCTTCTCCAGCAGGGCTCTTCCCTTTAAAGATTTAAAAGACATGAGCATAGTTTTTGTAGGGCCTACACAAAAACAAAACTGTGGGCTGCTGAAGCAAAAAAGCTGTTTTCCTCCAGCTGTGCCAGACTGGTGCCACTTTTACAGCTAAATCGTTTGCCAGATGGAAAGCAAGATGGGATGAGGGGGGAAAGCTGTAAAGCAAGGCAGGGTGTGACTGTAACAGAAGAGCAGACAATGTTCATAAAAGTTGCCATAAAATCATTTCAAAATGGATTTTTAGAGGCAAATCAAGACACACTTAAAATATAAATCCCTCTCTGAGCACCCTCTCAAATGTTTTAAGAGCAGAAGCTGTTCCATTTTACCCTGAATTTATTGTCCCTTTGGACTGGCTGATACACTGGTACTGCTCGGTACAGCCTGAATCCATCAGATCTTCTGTGTCCCGTGCCATGGACACAGCGGTTTCCTTCCAGGTGGATCTGGTGCACTCCCTGGGCCGATTAAGCCCAGAGTCAGCTACTAGTGATGCACATCACCCATACCAGTGCTGAGCTGCTCTCTAGAGGGATGCACTTGAGTTTAAACTCATGTTTGTATTTTATCACGGAAGACGTGATGAATAGGTAAGAGGCACTGACTAACATCACCAGTGCCAAGGTTCATCGTGGCCTCAGAAAACAGAAAATGCTGATGCCATCCACATGTATAATGTATGGATCCATTCCTCTACCAAACCGAGGGATACCAGGGGTTTAGAGCATGGAGACCCATGGAGCAGGAGCCCCTGGTGCATGCCTGGCATGAGGCCTCATGTTGGCCCAGCTTTGCTACCAGTGACTGAAATGCAAGTGGGGAAAGTCCTGGAGAAGATGAAGTAAATGAGATTTTTCTTCCCATGGTACTTAAATAACTGGAGATTTCATTACCGGCACATACAGCCAGTAAAGCCCCAGGGAGCAGCTTATTATTTGCCCTGTGCTCTTCAGAGAGGAGAACATACAGCGCAGACAAGGCTCAATCACTGTGTTAGCACAGGCAGTGCAACACATCCCTTCACTCAGGCTGGGAGGAGGAGGGAAAGCAAAGCAGGAGACTGAAGGTCTCATAACCCACATCTCTTGAGCACACTTCTCCATCACACAGCCCTTCCCCCAGGAAAGTAGGGACAACAATTCCCTGCATCGCATGCAGGGATACATATGAGAAGGAGAGGGAGGATGCGCCAAGGACACGCCAGCTCCTGCTTTTGAAGCTTTCACTGAAGTTACAGAACAACAGATGCAGGCAACAAAAAGTGATACTATGGGTAGTAATAATAGTAATAATAACTGTTCCTCTGCACAGGAGGGTATGTAGCTGCGACTGTATGGGCTGAGAGCTGCGAACCAGAGGGCATCACTGGTGTCTCTGTCTCCATCACCAGAAGGGCGGGGGGGATATACCTTGCAGATGCAAAATTATTACAAATGAATTATTATATTTGAAAGAAAAACAAACCCCAAACGTGCTTTCAGAAAGTGGACTAGTGACCCTTTGAGATCTAAAGCATAAAGCCCAGGCAGTGATCCCAGCCATGCTGCTGCTGCATGAGCCATCAGTCAATCACATGTCTCTACAACAAGCTGGGAAGAGAGGAAACCCTCTGGATGGCCTGGACACCCCATGTCTCGATGGGGGAATGAGCTTTTCCACCAAAAAGCATACTTGGGGAACAAAGGACCATGCAGAGGCTTCAGCATCTCTCCCAAGGGCTGTGGGGAAGGAGGAGGCTCAAGTGGTGAACAAGCAGCAACCGGGGCTTGCAGGTTGGATGGGTTTCAACCATGCTGCCCCATCCATTCACATGGTACCCAACCATCCCAGCTCAGCAGTGGAAAACTCAAGGAAAGCACAAGTGCTGCTTGAATAGCTCAGAAGAACAGAGGAGAAAAGCCGGGACTCACCTTTGGAGGGACATAAAACTCGAGGAGGAACCTCTCTCCTTCCACCTTCACCGCTTTCCGGAGCAGGAGGCGGCACTTCTGCCACTGTGAGCTCCCCACACAGTTCGTGTCATCGGCCACCATGTAGCGCAGCGTCCCCTCCCTCTGGATATCCACCAGCTCCACCTTGGAGGAGGGCACCTTGGACAGGCGCAGCTTGTGGGTCCATTTCTCTCGTGGGTCACCGGGCTCCTTGCCCCCGGCCGGCCACGGCTCCCTCTCGGCTCTCCGACCACTCGGAGCGGCCTCAGCGCCTGGCTCTGGAGAGGACTTGCGGTGCCACATCTCCTTCATGCCATCCACCACGCACAAGCTCATGTTCCTCAAGGAGAAGCCTTTCTTGAACTTGGGCTTGGTGGCAGCGTGGATGGAGACATCCTCCGAGCTGCGGGACTGGCCGTAGGAGGACACCTTGCGTGCCTGTACCTGCTGTGCCGGGCTCAGGTACCGCCCAGCACCCATCGGGGTGTCCATGCTGTCCAGGGACTCTGTGGATGTCTCCTCCTTCCTCGGTGCAACCTCGCGCCCGTAGGGGACGTGGCAGTTCTGCAGCCCCACGAAGGGCACGATGTTGTACTTGGTGGGCGAGTCGGACACGAACACCCGACTGACCTCCAGGCTGAAGATGTCCAAGAAGTTGGTGGCGAAATGGTGCGAGAAGGAGGCCTCTGCCCCGGGGGTGTCGTAGTGAGGGTTCTCCTTCAGGAACTGGCAGAACTTCTGGGCGAAGTCGACTGCGGCCGCCTGGGCGTGCAGCTCGCAGAACTCCCTCCAGTCAGGGAGCGGGGAGGAGGGCTCCTGGCACAGGGCATCACCGTTCATGGCTGCCCCATTCCCCCTGCCAGCGGGCTGTGGGGCAAGGGACAGTGTCAGCATGGGCACGGGCAGCCCTCCCCAAACAGGGTCCCTCCATGGAGATAGAACCACAGAATCAGCGGGGTTGGAAAAGACCTTTAAGATCATCAGAAAACGATGTTCTTAAATTGAATCCAACCATTCCCCAGCACCACAAAGGCCACCACTAACCCATGGCACTGAGGCCTCACCTCCATGGTGTGTGAACACTTGGAGGGACGGTGACTCCAGCACTGCCCTGGGCAGTTCCAATGTCTGAGCACCCTTTGAGGAAGGAATTGTTCCTCATCTCTATCTAAATCTCCCCTGGTCCAGCTTGAGGACATTTCTTCCTATCCTATTGCTTGTTACTTCGGAAAAAGAGACCAACCCTACCTCACTACATCCTCCTTTCAGATTGTTATAGAGAGCGATAAGGCTCCCCCTGAGCCTTCTCTTCTCCAGACTAAAGCCCCCCAGGTCCCCCCATCACACTTGTGCTCCAAGGCCTTTGTAAGAGCAGGTTTGCAGCTCTGGTGCAAAGACAAATGCTGTGGGAAAGCGTTTTTGTGTCATTCCCTCTCCACCTCGTACACCAGAAAAAACACTTGGCCCTGGCAGCAGCCATAAATTGTACTTATTTTACGATTATGACCATGCAAAAGCATTATTGATTTCTCATAAAACCACTAAGGAGTCCCCAGCCGGAGCAGCCCTGGGGGACTCACCAACAGGATTTATCCCGCCTGTGTGTTCTGCCTGGCCATGGGATGAGGGAGCAACGGGTGTCTCAGCAGCACCCACACGAGCACACAAGGCTGCACCCTCCCCTCCACACGCAGCAGCCAGTCCTTCTCTTTCTCCATCCCCATTTCCATGCTGATCCTTTGCCACATCAGTTTTAATGAGTCCCTTTCTTTAAGAGGCTTATTAGAGGAGACACGGATCTTGCTGCTTTGGGTGGCTCTGCCAGAACTGCTCATTCCCAGGCTTTATAGCCCAGAGCCTCTCCATCTCAGCTGGGGCAGGCACTGCTCGTGTGCCCTGCCATGGCCAAGTCCTCCCTGTCTGGTCACATCTCCATCAGACCACACTGAGCTGCGGAGGAGCTCAGCCCCTGCTCCTCACCCTCCCAGCTGAGCATCGGGCACCATGGCGTTACGGATAACCCTGGGACAGGTCCTTGGCCAAGGCCAGTGAGTAGGTAGGTACAGGAGAAAAAAAAACACCCAACAGAACCCAACAGAAGTTGAAGGGATTTTGCTGTTCTCCATTCACAGAGCAGCTCTTTTGCTGGTGAGGGATTACCCTGTGAGTAAATCACGTGCAGTTACTCGCCAGCAGCTTACATGGCCAAGAATTAATTACTGCTCGGATGAACTGCATGAGCCATGGGATCAGGGTGGGCACTGGGGACAGAGCTAACCCGCTCTTTGTGATCCAGGCCCCAGCTGGGACTGAGCCCTGAAGACTGCGATGCAGAGCCCGGAGCCGGTTGTTATTTCGCCAGCACATCCCTATAGAGACAAGACACTTCCTGACCCGCCAGCACGGAACATCTGAGCTCTCCAGTAGCACCTCCACCCTGGAAGTGCCTCTCAAACCCCCTCAAATGGAGAAACACAGGGAACAAAAGCCCTTGAATGAAAGAAAAGCCCTGAGCTGCTCAAGAGCCAGAGCTGGGGAGCTTGGCTTCTCGGCTGTCCTGTAAGGACCACACAGCTTTCCCCTCAGCAGCATCTCTGCTTCCCATGCATAGCATCTTCCCGCCTTTGAGACAGGGATGCTGCTCAGCACCCTGGCTGTGCCAGGGAAGCAGCAAGGACAGGGCACACACAGGGTCCTCACGGGCCCCTTGTGTCCCACAGTGCTGTCACCAGTCCCCAGCAGAAATCCCTGGCAAGGCTGTCCCCAGCATCACAGGGCTTTCCCTGAGACCTGAGCAGTCCTACTTGCAGGGATCCGTGCCAGCTGGGATAGAAACCAAACATCCCTGCAGTTTAGGAGCAGTGTCTCAATTTCTCCAAGAGGCAGAAGGAAAGCAACAGAAAAACGCAAAGCTATTTGTTACCCATCGAGCAAATGCAATTCCTACTCGCCCATCCACCAGCAAGGAGAGAATTTAAAGACTCAGCTTATGGTGGCAGTGGCTACTGCCCTTCAGCTTTAGAATCCATAGCCCCAGCTCCTTGCCACCACCTCAGGAGCTGCACCAGCACCAAGCCATGGGCCAGGAGAAAAGGGAGGTGAAAAGGAATGTCCTGCTGGTGATCCAAGCAGGCACAGCAAGAGCAAGGGAGGGGGAAAGGGTGCAAAGGGAAAAGAACAGCAAGGGACTTGGTGAGGAAAGAGAAAGCCCCATGGCAATGGGTTTAATTACATCTGCCAAAAGGGAGCAGCTCAGCTCTGCCTGGGGTGTTGAGCTTTGCTGGTGTCAACCCTGCAGATGAGGGGAGAAGACTTCCCCCCATCCATGTCTCCAGGAGGGATCGGTGCTATGGAGCAGGGCTTGCCTGCCTGAAACCAGGGAAGGCAAGATGCAACAGACTGGGAGATTAAGGGCAAAAAAGAAGATGATAAAAAAGGCACTTCAAAACCAGATAAAACCCAAACAAAGAGCCCTCACCATCCAGGCACTGCAGCCAGGCTCAGACACACGCACACAGAGGCGTCACAGCACCTTCCTTTCATCTGCATGGGGATGACAGACTTTAAAAGGCCAATTTATAAAACTTGAAGCCTAGAGGAGAGACATCTGGCAGGTCTGAGGAGACAGCGGTGGCGATTACCAACCCTGAGCTGTGCCTCCATCACCCTGCCCACAGCAGGTCCATGAGCCCCCCCCCCAGGACCCAACAGCAGAGGCCAGGAGTATGGGGTTTGCCTGGAGGCAGCCCCCCCAGGACCACAGAGCCATCACCACCTGCATGTACACGTTCACCTGATTTGTGCAGGAAGCAGAGTCCCAATTGTCTGTATAGATTTACCTTTAATCTCAGTGCCTGCACTCCCCTCCATACTGACAGCACTGCCCCACTTCTTGAAATAACTTATGCCATAGACAGCATCCCAGGCAGAGGGGTGAAGCAAGAGAAAACAAGCTCAGGGTGGAAATAAGCAGCGGATCTAGGATTGCTTTTTGGAAAGGAAGGGCCACCCGCTCCCAGCCCAGCTTACCGAGGGTTGCAGTGTGCCCCCAGAGAAGCCAGATCCCTTCGGAGGTGCTATCTGCTGACTCCAGAACTGGCACAGGGGACACAGCCTTATGTCCCTGGCCAGGGTTACAAGCAAGGACAGACATAGGGATATATAAAATGAGGTTTGTTGTCAGAAGGAAGCTACAGAGTGGCAATCGAGACTTAAGGCTGGTGATGGGCTCCTGACCCACCTGCACGAGACCCCAAACACCTCAAAGGGCAGAGCTCTGCAGCTGCTGTCACTTGGGAAGGGTTTAAATAGGAAGGGAAACAAAGGATTTCTGAGGATTGGCCAAGGGGAAACTCAGGCTGAAATCAGAGCCTCTGGTGAAGCAGGAATCAGGGAGCAATGACAAAGGCACTGGGATTTGCTGAACCAGAGATGTGTGGACGCACGAAGTGTTAATAACCTGAATGCACAATGCTGGTCATGGGACAGCCAGAACAGCCAGCCCAGCACTTGCTCCCAGGGCTTTATTTAAGGAAACAACCCTAATAAAGAGAGGTTTCCCTTCTGCCTGGTGCAGCCAGGCTGGGCCAGAGCCGTCTGAAATTCAAGGGTGAAAATACAGTTGCATGGAGGTTGTGAAAGTCAAGCCCACATCCCTGCATCCCTCCATCCGTGCCTGAGAAGGAGAGCTCCCAGGGCCAAAACAGGAGAGGAAGGAAGAGCCTGGCTCAGGGGGAAGAAGGTTCCAGCTCCAGCCCAGCTGCTCCAGTCCAACAAGCTGCTCGGCTTCCAGTAAGATCGATGCCACTCAAAGCCCCGGCTGGAGATCCCATGGGAATGGAGTGAGGAAACCCAGGCACCTGCTCCCCCAGCAAAGCGCCTGACCCAAGTGTGCTGGGCCAGGGGAGATCCCTGGAGCAAAGCGACACCTCCCTGGGCTGCGAGGTGATGCTTCTGGCAGGCAGGTCCCTGCTGGCAGCTCACAAGGGAGCCTGGCTCCTGCCTGCACTGGGAAACAGCTAAAGTCTGGACGGGGACTGCCCTTGGGGATGGTAGAGCAGAGCGAGCAGCATGTGGGGCTTGGAGCTGATGGGAAAAGGAAGAAGAGAGCATCGTCTCTGCTGCTATAGTGCAAGCCCATAGGGATGGAGGATGTATTGGCCAGAGAGCTGATGTACCCCCCCCTTCCACAGCAGACACCTGAAGCATGCAAAGACCAAGCAACCTCCTCCCAGAGGCTTCCTTTGCCACCATGAGGGGTTGGGAAGGGTCTCGGCCCTCAAGGTCCATCACAGCTTTAACCATGGAGGCTGAGATGAGGAAGCAAAAGCCATAAGGCAAGAAAGCAAAAGTTATCTGTCCTTATGCATTACACATCCCTCCAGGCACACTTATCATCTCGCCACAGCCCCAGGGTGGGAGAAGGTGGATGCTCTTTGCACTCCTTGTTGCTCCATGTACTATTTATACGCTATAGAGCTTAAATCAGACCAGCTGTCTGAACTGGATAGAAGTTGAAACAATCTTTGTTCCTCTCATTTACTGTCCATCCCACTAAAATATTAATTGAACAGCATTTTGGCCACAAATTCAATGGTCAAACCACTTTAGCTGAACCAGTCCCCCATTAAATACCTGCTTTTGCTCCCTGTCCAGATGCACTGCAGGGTCCTCCTGGTACCTGCAGCCCAGAAAACATATGTCTGGAGTAAAAAGGCTTCTCAGGTCTTTTTCCACTGCTCAATGAGGATTCCCCTGGCCACATCATTAGCCAGACCAGCTCTCGAAAGAGATTCCCCCAAAGCACCCAGCAGCGTTGCATGGCCGTTTTCCAGGGCAGTGTTTTGGGGCATAGGCAGTGAAAGGAGATGACTTCCAACGAGAAAATGGGCAAGAAACAACTCTTTTTTCCCCATCTTGCACAGACAATGGTCTCCCCACAGCTCTGCATCCTGATGCCAACCCTGCAGGAACCAATGCTCCTGTAAACAAACCAGGCTTTGGGGCTGTGCCCTGAGCTCAGCTTCAGATCCTGCCTCTGACTCACCGAGCAAGGCCCCAGCCCATGGCACTGCTCCTGGCTGGGACCCCTGGGTGCTGCAGAGGGGACACAGACACAATTCTGTCCCATATGCACCCAGCCTGCCAGGCCCAGGACAGTCCCCCGGCAAAAACCTGACGTCTTCTCCATTTCCCACTGTTCCAACTTTATACCACAGGGCTTTTTCCACTCCCTCCCCTCCAAAACCCACTCCCAGTGTACATTATACCTCCTATGCTGACAGCTGCTGGAAAACAAAGGCAACTTAATAGATAAAATCCACTGGATCTTAGATAATCTCTTCCCTGAGTAATTCCATCCAGCTTGCAAGGAGCCACGCTGCAAGTATAGGGCTGGAGCATCGCACAAGCCACTTAGCACTGCCACTGTTCTGGGTACATCGGCGTGGTACCCAGGGGGTACCAACCTCCCACCCCAGGATGCATTGATGGGATGCTGTGCAAAGCATCGCTACAGTGTGGCACCATGAATGTAGCCTGGGGCTTAGAGGTAGTGTGTTGTAGCTGGAAAAAAAGCAAAGATACCCTCTTATCCCCAGAAGAAAAGGTGTGTATTTGTTGAGAATATGAAGTTACATTAAAATGAAATAAAGTCTTTGGTAATGGAGGCCAGAGGCTCTTGTCCCTTCCCTCACCTGCCCACGTCCAGCCAGGGAGCTTCCCACAGAACAGCCTAACCAGTCCAAAGTCTATTTTTAACCACCACAATAGCAGAGCCTCCCAAGAGGAGTGGCCGAAGCCCTGTCCCCAACCAAGCAATCTCACATTTCCCTCGCTAAGCCTACGTTTCCTTCCGCCCCTCAGCCCACAACAAAACCCTCCTCTCGGCTTCCCATCCTTGTAAAATTAGATGCACATCCACCTCCAGGCTGGACCGCTGCTGGTGCCGTGCCACAGCGGGGTGCACAGTGTCATATACACACGTTATGTATTAACTACTGACCTGGTACCTCGGGGCAGACCCTTCCTGGGCTCAAACGTGCCAAATGACAGGAGATTCAGCTGCTCACTCAGCACCTCTGGTACTTCAGGGTGATCCCTGCCCAGACCTAGATGTGCCATATGACGAGAGGTTTAGCTGCTCACTCACCACCCCAGATGTATCTGAAACTGAAGGAAAAGCCCCTCCATGTAAGCCCAACTGCAGTTCCCAAAACAAGTGCAAGCTCTTTTACTCTCTACTCTTGCCCTGTAGATTGCTATGCCATGGAGGTGTGGTTCTGGGGAGTGAGCTGCATGGGTCAGTGCAGGATGCTCATATGGCATTGCTGTAACTGTGTGCCTCCATCTCAGTGGCTCACCACTGAGGATCTCCTCTTCCTTAGGGCAGAGGATGCCCCAAGACATTTTCTCTCTTATTATACTAAACATGGGATGAAGTTACATAGGTCTGTATGGAATTTTCTTATTATGTTTTTGTATTTGCAGTTGGAATTCCCCATACACATCCCTGCCTCATAGCCACCTGAAGAGTTAAACTGCTGCCTAATGGTATCCGAGCTGGGGAAATTCAGTTCTTAACCCAGGACTGCTATAGTCGTTGCTAATCACTTAAGTGGTGTAATAAGCAAAACACCTCATACAAATTCCAGTGGGCTTTGAAACCCCTCATCCCAACCAGATGATGCCAAAACACTCTGTTACAGCTGCCAACCCTGGCTGGAGAGTCAACTCCAAGCATCTCTGTTCCCTTTGTTCCCAAGCAGACAGCGCTTCGTACCCAGCGTGGTGGCCATGACCTCGTGGGAGGGATTTAGAGGCTGTATGTGACTTCTCTGCCTCTTTCCTGAAGCTTCCACAGGACCCTGTCTTGCTGAAATGCCACCACAGCCCCACTCCTGCCCCAGGGTCTTGTGTGCCAAATGCTGCCAGGACCTGATACAGCAGGGAGCACATCTGCTCCTGCCTTCCCAATGGATGTGTGCTGGGTTCCTCTCCTGGTCCCCTCTTCTGATGCACAGCAAGCATCTGTGGATGGATGCAAGGCTCCAGTTGAGCCTTGCCCCAAGCCTGACCCTGCACCCCACAAGCAGATTCTCCAAGTCATTTAGGTTTACCCTTTCACCAAAGTCAGGTCTGGGATGCAGTTTTCCCTTTAGGGTTAACCTCTCCTCCTCTCTGCTGTGATGGAGCCAGCTGGGATTCAAACCTGTAGTTCCTGGGAGTCAGGGGGCACACTGGGCACTCCCTGCAGTGGCAGGGCTCCCAGTTTCCCTCTGCTCACACAAGGAAGCAGAGCAGTGAGCCAGGACCAAGGCTCCAGCCCTTATCCACCACCTCACCGGCATCCATGGGCAAGGAAAGCAGCCAAGGGCAAGCAAGGGCACCAAGATGTGGGTGTACCAGGAGGGGAGTGCTGCCAGGAGCAGCTCTGCTGGCCTTTGGGATGGAGAAGAACTGGGAAGGCAGCGCTGCCCTGGGGCATCCCCGCCAGCCTGATTCAGCAGGTGCAGATGTGCAACCATCATCAGGTTTCTCTGCCTGCCCCAGGAAGAAGAGGAGGAGGAAGAAGAAGGGCATTAACTAGCAACATCCTCATCTGGAGGAGATGGGTGATTTACCTCCAAGAAGGGCAAGAGGAGGCCGGACAAGACAACCCTGCCATGAAGGCGCATGAGATGTGCTTGAACCTGTTCAGAAGAGGGGACAGGCCTGACGGTCAAGAGGAGCAGCCAAACAACCACAGCACCCCTGGGCCAACCAATGAGCTTATACTCAAAGAGGAAGCAATTTTAACCCAACAGCCTCATCCAGAGCAAGACAGAGAAGGCTCCATCCTGCAGCCCCCAGGACTGACTTGTCCCACTTGATGGTACAAGGGAGAATGGTCACCTTGCATCGGGTGACACCAAACACCGGGAGGCAAACTTCCACCCTTCCCAAAAGCACATCAACGGGATGAAGCATCTCTGCGAGAATTATGCAACTTTTTTAGGAGACAGTTATTCAACAGCCACCCTGGGCTGCACTGCAGCGTTACAGCAATGGAGAGGCACTGTGAAGCAACAGAGGAACTCAAGAGGTGATCTCACACTCACGATCTGATCCAAGCACACCTCCTGGCAGCAACAACCACCTGTGAGTGCAAACATAATGGCCAAAGGCCCCAGGGTAGGAGAGCTAAGCGTTTCAGAGGAGAATGGGCAGTTTAGGGCGCTACTCCCATTAAGAAGCACAGCCCCATATGCCCAGCATTGCAACCATGATCCTCCATGCCTCTCCCAACACACTAAACCAAAAATCCCCAGGGAGGGGAGGTCTAAATAACCAGATAATTGTTTATATTGGAAAAGTCTTTTTAGATCATTTGAGTCCAACCACTAACCCAGCACTGCCAACTCCACCACTAACCCATGTCCCTCAGTGCCACATCTGTGTCTGTTAAACACCTCCAGGGAGGTGGCTCCATCACTGCCCTGGGCAGCCTGTGCCAGCGCTTGACAACCCTTTGGGGGAAGGTATTTTTCTAAATCTCCAGTCTAAACCTCCCGTAGTGCAGCTTGAGACCACTTCCTCTTGTCCTATAACACGGGAGCAGAGACCAACCCCACCCCACTACAACCCCCTTTCAGGCAGTTTTAGAGCACGATAAGGGCCCCTGAGCCTCCTTTTCTCCAGGCTAACCACCCCAAGTTCCCTCAGCTGCTCCTCATCCCCTCATAGAAGCAGTGGCAGGGCCTCCCAGGGGTTCTGGGGGCACAGAGCGGTTTTACCTCCTCTCCCTTTCCAGTTCACAGGGTCCTCAAGGTGCTGGCAGCACAGTCCTTCCAGGTCAAGCACATAACTTCAACTGATGAACTTCTACACCGGAACGAGGGACCACAGCAACTCGGGGGGGTCTGCAAGGCGAAGCGTGCATGATCATCCCCAGGGACATCTTTCCCCTAAGTCTCAGTTCTGTGGCACGTCAGCCTCACCATCCACTTCAGCAGAAACTAGAAATAAGCAGAAGGACCATGGAGAAAGTCCCTCTGCTTTCTCAAGGCCTTCACGGGATGCAAGCAGCCTCCCCAGGGCTGAGGGAAGCTCATGACCCGCGGTTACCCCACGGGTATCCCCGCAGCCCCATGGGCCAGGACCAGACTGGTGGGGGGAGTGTGTGTGCAGCCCTCGCAGACCCCCCCCAAACCCGCCCTCAACCCTCACGCAAACAATAATGATTAACCCCATTACACCCCCATCCACAGCATCCCCCCGGCCCCGCACCGCGCCGGGACCCGCCGGGTTCCGCTCCCCCCGCACCGCATCTGCCCCCGCCGCGGTGCCCGCCGCAGCGCC
>JAOEHY010028614.1:0-23402 GCA_025447955.1 Psilopsiagon aurifrons | reverse complement strand
AAACTGTTCTTATCTCAACCTGTGGGAGTTGCATTCTTTTGATTCTCCTTCCCATCCCTCCAGGAGTAGAGGGAAGATAAAGGGGGAAGTGAGTGAACAAACTGCGATTTATGGCTTAAACCACGACAACAGCATAAACTGTGCCATTTTTATCAGTTCTTAGTTGCTGGTGAGTGTAATCTAAAGCTAAGTAAGTACAAAATGTGTGTTTATTTTCTATCTGGTTGCTTTAATGCTTAATTCCAATACTTTGATGAGATTATATTGGCTTACTATGCACAGAATTCTGAAGTTCACAGGGCCAGACAGAAAGAGGTCAACCATTTACTACCAAGGAAGTATATTGAGCCAAGTTTCTCTGAAAAACAGCAAAATGCTTACTCATGCTTACTATCTATGTAAAAGAAAATAATTGTTTACTGCAAAGAAAAACCAATTTTGTTTCTCTTGAAATCAGTAGGAATTCTTTCAGCAGAAGAATTTCACTGCTCTTTAATCACCAAGGGGTGGCAGGAAAGAGACGTGTGGAAGAGGTGGCCAGAAAATCATGAAAGAGCAGGGGCAGCTATAAGTCACTGACAACCCGTGTTGTCCGACAGAATGATTCTGCCAGGCCTGTATCTACATGTGTCCAGTAATGATCCCAGAGAGAATTTTCCCATCAAATTCATGAAGAACAGAATTTATGGTTTATTTCTACTGGCTGTCAGCAGAAAATAATTTCTACCTGAGAGCTTCACTAGTTTAATCACTACTTAAACTAGTTTAAGCGTTTACTTTTTTAGTACAAATGCAAGTGAAAGAAACGGTGAGAATAAGGTGAGTTCGTATTCTCTGTACAGTACAGAATGGCTTTTTAGGCTTTTAGTGGAGGGGAAAAGAAAAGGTCATTTGCAAACACAGCTTAGATAAAAGAATATCTTACCTTGCATCAGGGTAAGATTTAGTCAGAAAAATAAGAAGTTAGTATCTGCTTCAATGTTATCTGAATGATGATTACAGGAAAGTAGATTTAGTGCCTTGCTTGTGAAATTTCATATTTTGAATGCAGAAAATATGCATTCAAAATATGCTCAATGCAAAATGGTACCCGGGAAGACTGATGAATTGTTACAAGCAAAGAGGGGTGTGAAATAAAGCCAAAACCATTGGATTTGGAAAAATTCAGAACTAGGTACATGCTTGATTTTGTAGTTTATGGTGAAGAAAGCTTATTTCCTCAGATGGGAAACTAATTTTGTGAAGTGGAATGGCAGCCTCGGCCCCTGCTGCAGACTGGACTAGGGCTTGCAGGTGTGGGACAAAGCTGCCAGCTTCAAATCCTGTAAAAAGGCTTGATCACATGCTGTGGCAGGCAGCAAAAGCCATTTGGGAAGGAAAAATGTTGTTCAACCCATATGCAGCTTATGTTGCTCCCATATAGAGCTATGGGTATTCCAGAAAATAATGTTAATTATTAATATCATCAGCAAAGTCAATGTATCTTAAAATATCTTAGGCAGACAGGATATAGGTTTGGGTCACATTGAACAGTATTTTACTATTAGGTGGTGCTGCTTGTGTACATGCATACATGTCTGCTTAAATGCACTTTGGGGACATGGGACAAGGCCGGCAGGTTTTTTTAAACAAAAGGAGAGCTTTACAGCTCTTAGTTTTATTCCACCTGGTGCTGGATTTGAAGAAGCTATTTATTAGCAATGACATTACAAATTGTTTCTTTTGATTTAGTGAGACAGGCCTAGATTATTTATTAAAAAGTATTTGTTGAGGCTCATGCTTGTCTCTGCCATTAATTTATTAAACCGAAGTTAATTGTTTATCACTGAGAAAACCGGTGATGCACAAATGAGAATAGCAGGCACTGTATCAGCTGGGAGCATGATAAAATCATCACAGCAAAACCACTTTTACAGCCTACAGCTCTTTTAAAAGTGATGACATCAATAAAGAAATGGCTCTTACTTGTAGACAGCTGATTACTCCTGATGCAGTGGTTAAGTCCTGAAGTAGGTCTTGGGAGCAATGGGAATGGGGAGGCTTTAACAGCAGCACAGCCTGGCACTTTGGAAATAAAGCCATCTGCAAGAAGGTGAAACGGGGAACACCTTAAAGACAGGTTGGTTTGGTTTTTCCAGTTCTTATACACACCCCCCTTGATTACAGTGGTAATATATAATACAGCCCAGAGACGGGGGAGAAATATTCTTAATTGTGGAGAGTTTACCTCTATTCCATATCGTTTTTTTCTCTTTCTCTTAAAAAAAAAATATTGTTGGTTTACATAAGCATGACTCTTGGACCACCTTAAGCAAACCTGGCATATTTAAGCACCTGAATTAACACTTTCATCTTTCTTTCCCTCCAATGTGTTGACTGCACCATGAAGCTTGGTGTCATCAGCAAACTTGCTGAGAGTGCACTCCATCCCACTGTCCATGTTGCTGACAAAGATGTTGAACAGCGTGGGTTCCAACACCGACCCCTGAGGAACACCACTCAACACTGGTCTACACTTGGACATTGAGCCACTGATCATAAACCCATCCAGCCAATTCCTTATCCACCAAGTTGTCCATCTGTCAAATCCATGCCTTTCCAGTCAGGGACAAGGATGTTGTGTTGGACAGTGTCAATTGCCTTGCACAAGTCCAGGTACACGGATGTCAGGGGACATCTCTGTCTAGCTGAGGACAGTGCCTCTGACAGCCACAAAAATCTGCTGATTTCTATCCCACATGCAGCTGCCTTTAGTTCTGAAATGACTGATTTGAACATTCATGGATAAGGTGGTTGGTATTATCAGAAGCAGCAGATCAGAGACACCAGTGGTGAAGACAATGAATTAGAGAATGAAATTAGTACATCAAACATAAAAGTTATACTTCTTTTTAGTATAAATTAGGAGAGTTTTGGTCAGCCTAGATGAAAATATTTTTCTGCCCTAGAGGTCCATGCTATTTAGTATTCTCCTGAAGATCTGTGTAAGCAGCAAGAGTTAAAAATTTAGACATGTATGACACATCAATTCTCCTGAGGTGTTCTATTTCTAATACTGAAAATACATCATCTTTAATACGTATAAGGTGGCTTGCACCAATATTTTCCTATCTTGAAAAATTTGCCAACCAGAATTGTCATTTGGGATGGAGGGTTTGGAGAGGGAAGAGCCCTTAAATGACACAGCATCCCTGAGGAGGACTTGGGAATGTTGGTTGGTGAGAAGCTCCCCATGATCCTGGCAGTGTGTGTTTGCAGGTCAGAAACCAGCCATGTCCTGGGTTGCATGACCAGCAGGTCAAAGGAGGGGATTCTTCCCCTGTACTCCACTCTGGTGGGACACCCCCCCCAGCCCCCAGCAGTGCTGTGTCCAGTTCTGGGGACAACAACACAAGAAGGACATGGAGCTGTTGGAGTGAGTCCAGAGGAGGCCATGAAGATGCTCTGGAAGTCTGGAGCAGCTCTGCTCTGGAGACAGGCTGAGAGAGCTGGGCTTGCTCAGCCTGGAGTAAAGAAGACTCCGGGGAGACCTTAGAGCAGCTTCCAGTGCTTAAAGGGGCCAACAAGAAATCTGGAAGACTTTGAGAAGGACCTGTAATAACAAGGCAAGAGGGAATGGCTTTAAACTGACAGAGGGGAGTTTGAGATAAGATATTAGGCAGAAGTTCTTCCCTCTGAGGGTGGTGAGGCACTGGCACAGGTTGTTTAGAGAAGCTGTGGCTGCCCCATCCCTGGCAGTGTTCAAGGCCAGGTTGGATGGGGCTTGTAGCAACCTGGTCTAGTGGAAGGTGTCCCTGCCCGTGGTAGAGGGTTGTAACTGGATGAGCTTTTTGGTCCCTTCCAACCCAAACCATTCTGTGATTCTGTGAGGCTTAGCTTCAGTTACACAAGACAATGCCTGACAAATGTGACTGAGGCTTCGTTTTCTGTAATGCAGCAAAGCCTTAGCCCTATCTGACCCCTCCTTCCATCTCCCTGCAGTGCTCTACTTTAAGTAACAAAATTCTCTCTCCCCCTTGTTTCTTTTTATTTCCTCCTCTGCTTACCTTTCCTCTGTCCATTTTCATATTTCCTTTGAAATGGAAGAATGATTGAAGTTTGCTTCTCCCAATGGGCAGAGTGCATCTGTGGTATGGCAGCTTCGTTACAAGCAGATCTTTTCAGAGACCCCAATCTCCTGTGTGTGAGGTCAAACAACTGAGTTTGTGCAATAAGTCGTCAGTTCTTCCAAAGGAACAGTCTGATTTCCTGCTATTTGGCTTTTGCATTGATAAAGCAGCATACAGACTGGGATCACCCAAACAGGAAATTCTTGGTAAAATCTCAAATATCAATAACTGTTTAGATAAGGAGGAGCAGTTACTGTACAGAAAGGCTATGGAAGGGTGTGTAAACACAGTGAGATAGGTGTAGTCCTAAGAAATGAGACACAAAAAATATTTCCTCTCTTCACCTCTCAGTGAAGATTTTTATTTTCTCATATCTCAAGGATGTCAGAAGAGGTCTCTTTTGATGCAGTCTTGTGATCAAGCTTCTGCACTTGTGAATTCAGAAGGCAGCACCAGTCTGTGCTGTACTTTGTCTTGCACAGTGGTGCCTGAGTCTTGGTGCTTAGCTTATGAACAAAGATTTGCAGGTTTAAATAAAATTGACTGAGCTGTCAAAGTAACACGATTATTATTGTATTATTAAGTAGCAGGTTATTATTGGATTAGGCCATGACACTATCTTTCACAGTCTTTAATAAAAGTGCCAATCACCATGCTTTGCAAACTAGTTGGAAAAGTATTGCTGATGAGTGGAAATGGTCACTAAAGAATTCCACAGTGAGATGTTTCTGATTCAAACGCATCTCAGATTTTGACTGGCTAAAATGAACTTTGTTCACAATCTGTTAAACTGATTTTAGCTGATACTTCCTCAGTTTGTGGCCTGTTATTATTTTTCATCTCTCACAATCATTGGAGTGACTCCTAATAGACTTTGACCTACGTGTTCTGGAAAGTGGTGGTGATAATCCTGATCTGTTTTCTTGTCTTTCAGCTGCAGAAGGAGAGAAACCTGATTAACAATGTTTCCTCCATTCACAAGTGACCAGCACCAAAAAACCTCAAGGTTAACTCTCCTATTGTAACAGAACATGTTACACTCTATATCACGTCTTCATTCCCGCACATGTGGATCCTTTAAAGAAGAATTATGCCACTTTCCCCAGAATAGCAGAAATTTCTGGGAGATTTATTTGGAAAAATATGTATTGGAAAAAGTAGTATTATTTAAAGAAATTTTGACTGACTGAATTAATGAACCATTTTCTCTTCCACCAAGATGTCCCCTACAAATCCTAACATACTTAAGAGCTGTGTGAGAAACAAAAATCTCCCATAAATTTTGTCAGTCTCCTGAAAAGATGCATAGGTTTTTCTGTGTAATTCTATACAAGGGCAGTGCTACTGACTAGGAACAGAAGAGTCCATAAATGATAACACAATTAGTAACATGTTTGAACAAGGCTGCAGCATACCACAGTTCCCAGCATCTCCTCTGGCATATCATTTCCCTGTATGCTAGAGATCATCTCTACCAGACTGGGTGGGGTTGGAGAGTGATGGAAGCACTGACACCCCACTTGGCATTATGTGGGATGATCACTGTATGTTAATGATTCAGTTTTAGAATTAAACCTGGTGGCAGAAAGAAATACTGAGAAAAAAATAAAGCCTGACTAGAGCCTTGGTGGTGAAGATTAGGCAGCATGTCACCTTTTTGAGTTTATCTGGCAGCAGCTGCTTGCATTTGTAGCTGGAGATGGGTTGGAAAGGTTGGTTCTCCAGCCAGCCCAGCAGCATGGCTTTGACTTCTCTCTAGAAAAGGCAGCTTTGCTGTATTCAAGTAAGTGCAGAAAAAGCATTTTTGCACTTTTTATCTTATATAGTGGGATTTAATATGTTACAGGATAACTTGTTGCTTTCTCTCTTTGCCTTGTTTTAGAAAGAAAGAAACAAGAGCCATATAGGCATTGGTCTCTTGGCCTGCAGTGCTGTTGTTCAGGATGGTGAAACACTTCTGCTTTTAGCCCCCACACTTTCTCTAACTACATTAACCCTTCCCAGTTTTAGATGCTGTGAATGGGCAGCTGATTCAACACAAAACAGTATGTGGACATATCCCTGCTAAGGAGTGTCAGGTGAAGTGAGAGCCATTTTTCTCATGTTACCAGAAGTGAGGGTCAAACTGCTTCCACAGCTTCCCTCTTTTTGAAAGGGAAAGAAAATCAAGAGTGTGTCTTTGACCTTTGAAGTGTGATGGGAATTCCCCTCAAACTCTGCATAGAAGGGTTAGGAAACGATAATCAAATCCAATCAATAGCAGCACTGTCAACTTCACTAATAAACCGTAGAATCATAGAATCAACTAGGTTGGAAATGACCTTTGGGATCATAAAGTCCTACCACTACCCCAGGCCTACCCAGTCCACCACTAAAACATGTCACTAAGGGCCTCATCTACATGCGTTTTGAACACTTCCAGGGGCAGTAACTCCACCACTTCCCTGGGCAGCCTGGTCCAATGTCTGATCACCATTTCAAGGAAGAAATTTTTCCTAATATCCGATCTAAGCCTCCCCTGGTGCAACTTGAGGCCATTTCCTTTTGTTCTATCGCTTGTCACCTGGGAGAAGAGACCAGCCACCTCCTCACTCCATCCTCCTTTCATGTAGTTGTACAGAGCAGTGAGGTTCCCCCTGAGCCTTCTCCAGAGTAAACACGCCAGTTCTTTCAGCCATTATTCATCAGACCTGTTGTTATGGGTTCAGCAGTAGCAGTCATTGTTCTCCTTCTCGGTAGCTGGTGCAGCGCTGTGTTTTCGACTTTTGGCCTGGGAACAGTGCTGATAACACCAATGTTTAATAGTTACGGCTTAGAATGTTTGGTTTGACCAATGACTTTCTGAGTCTCATGCTCTGCTAGGGAGGAGGGAAGCCGGGAGGAAGCAGAGACAGGGCACCTGACCCAAACTGACCAAAGAGGTATTCCATACCACAGCACGTACTGCCCAGGGTGGAAAAACTGGGGGCAGGAACCCAGAAGAGTTCAGTTCACGGCTCGGTCGGGTGGTGAGCAGTTGTATCCTCTTCCCTTGTATTTCCCTGGTCATTATTATTATTGGCTGTAGCAGCAGTGGTTTGTGTTATACCTTAGTTACTGGACTGTTCTTATGTCAACCTGTGGGAGTTGCATTCTTTCAATTCTTCTCCCCATTCCCCCCACCCCCTCAGAGTGGGGGGAAGAAAGAGGGGGGAGTGAGTGATCAAACTGCCTGAGTTATGGCTTAAACCATGACACCTGTGCTCCAGAATCTTCACCAGCTTTGTTGCTCTCTTGTAGTGAGTGGCCCAGAAGTGAACACAGGACTCAAGGTGCAGCCTCACCAGTGCCCAGTACAGGGGGACGATCACTGCCCTGGCCCTGCTGGCCACACTATTTCTCATGCAAGCCAGGATGCTCTTGGCCTTCTTGGCTGCCTGTGCACAAGCTGGCTCATGTTCAGCTCCTTCAGTCAGCACCCCCAGGTCCTTTTTCATGAGCAGCTTTCCAGCCACTCTTCCCCAACCTTGGAGCATTGCAAGGGGTTGTTGTGACCCAAGTGCAGGACCCAGCACTTTGCCTTGCTGAACCTCATACAGTTGGCCACAGCCCATGGATCCAACCTGTCCAGATGTCTCTGCAGAGCCTTCCTACCCTCCAGCAGGTCAACACTCCCACCCAACTTGGTGTTATCTGCAAACCTACCAAGCGTGCACTTGATCCTCTCATCCAGATCACCAATAAGGATACTAAACAAGACTAGTACTGAGCCCAGTACTGAGCCCTGAGGGACACCACTGGTGACCGTGTCCTTAAACTCTACATCTACATGTCTTTTAAATACCTTCAGGGACATTGGCTCCACCACTTCTCTGGGCAGCCCTGTTCCAATGCTGTCAGGGAAGAGATTTTTCATAATCGTTAACCTATCCATGCCTTGGAGCAACTTGAGGTCATTTTCTCTTGTCCTATCTTTTCTTAACTGGGAGTAGAGACTGACACTCATCTCACTACAAGCTCTACCTGAAAGTAAGCCTCTCAGGTAAAATTAAGTTAAAGCAAGGATCTGAAGGTAAATGACCTCAAAATTATTCCAACCTGGGAACCATCTTTTGTATGCATTCGGCACTATTCATTATTTGATGCCCTCAGAAATGTTTTTCACCTTTCCGTTTCAAAACTGTGGGACAGAAAGGAAGGCTGATTCAAAGACATGCATACACACAGCACAGGGTTTATTTGGTTTAACAGATCTCTCTGTGTCTTGGGACAATACATTTAAGATTTTTTTAAGTTGAAGCCCATGTTCCTTTGCTACTTACAGAAGCATAGACAAGCTTTATTAATGAAAGTGGTGCTTTGGATAAGTCTGCTTAAAGCCATACCTTTCTTCACACCTTGTAGTTTTGGTAGCTTATTTAGCTTGAGCCCCCTTTGTTTAAGGTCGGTGCTCTAACCATAGGGCTGTAGAAGCAAACCTCCTCATGCTTCAGCTCCATGATTTATTGCAGCTTAATGAATTAGTCCATGCAGTGTGAAATCCCCTTAATCAGACTAATTAAAAGGATATCATCCTACAGCATGGCTGTCTCATAAACAATAAAGGACGCGGAGTCTTTAGGTGGAGGAAGGATTTGCATGCCAAATCCTGTATCCAGCACTCTGGACTGAAAGGCAGTTTGCCTTGTGGCAGACATGGCTGAAGCCCTCTCTGCTAGACAAGTTTTGAAGACATTGGTGGGTTTGGATGCTTCCAGCATAGTGGATTGGGAAGGGTGACTCTGTGGGTCCTAGTGAGGCCAGGCACTGTGCTTGGAACCTGACATTTTGGTGTCTGGAAAATATAACCAGCAGAAATTAGTATTTTGGATATCTTTTGTGTAAAAGCCGAGTTTGATTCTTCTATTCTGGGCTGCATGGCAATTATGTGATTTTTATGGTATCTAGTCTGTAAAATTTCTGAATGGAAGGTGCTATGTGATCAAATAATTATTAGTTTCTTTCAGGCAAATATAGAAAAAGATATTTTATGCTATCTGCTTTGGCACATAGCAGAGCCTGGTGCCCATCACATATCCTGAATCTACTAAGCCAGAACAAAGCAGAGGGAAGGGCAGTAACTATATCCTGGTAAGGGGAAGCCCCACAGAAAACATGCAGCCGATTTTGAAAGCTGGGGAAAAAAATTTCCCCTCTTGATTCTCAAGTCATCAGCTGATGCTGTGGGCCATGAGGTTCAAAAACATTTGCTGCAGTCTTTCTTTGCATTGCTGCAGTGGATAATGATGATGCTTCTGGGGTTGCTGAAGCCCAACTGCCCCATTTGCCTTCGTGGTAACCACCTGCAGCACCAAATTCCACAGACACTCCTGCTGCAGAAAACATCTTTTTAGGGATCACTGTTGATCCTTCATCATTCTCAAGACAAATGTTTAGGACTGCAATGTCCTATTAATGCAACAGCAAGGAAATGGAACTTTTTTTCCCCTCCTCTCTTTTCAGCCTAATTTTGTATGACTCCTTGCTGAAGTCAACTCTAAGAGACCTTATATGAGTCGAGCCCTAACCTGCCCTTATTGCCTAAGAACACAGAAATTCAAACCACAGCTTCACTCCTTCTTCAGCTTGCTTTTGAGGAAGACCCTCCTTTGTGACCAACCTCACACAGTATTCACATGCATCCTCCCTGCCCCTCGAAATTGTGAGAAGCAGCTGGAAAATCTGTAACAAAACTCCTAGCTGCAGCATCACTCACAGCTTCAGATTTAAACAAAAGGTCAGTGTAGTTCTCAGGTGAGAAACTTCAGATTAAAGTATAAACAAATGAGTGAGAAATGGTGCCAGGCTTGGAGGGATTAAGGGATTCAATGAAAGACGAAACTTCAAAAAGTGTTTGAACGTGTTTCTTAATCCTTGAAACTCCAAGGCACAAAAAAGTAACCTCTTAATTGCTACACACCTGTGCAAGCCTTAGCTGCTGCTCACATGTTTTAGTGGCCAGAAAGTGGACATCTCTCAACCATAGAGCTGTACATGGTTCTGGTTAAACAAGCTTTTCCCTCTATGTTCATGCATGAGAAACTCAAATTCTCTTTTACAAGCATAAATCCTCTACGTGAGGAGATGTTTGCGACCTGAAGCACAAGAACTGGAGGGTGGTAATACTCATTACAACCTTAGTTGGAAAATTTGATTATGAGAATCATTAAGTCCTGTAAAACCTCATGCCCTCCTGGAGAGCTGCAAAGGGATGGGACTAACCAAGTAACTAGTTGGATTTCTAAAAAAATTCTGTCACCTTCAGTGATACAACATTAAATGTCAAAATGTTCACTAATCCTGATTAAAATTTGCTAGGAGAAGAGCAATGGTTCTCTGCCCAAATTAGGCTTTCTAGATAGTGGGCTGAATATGTAGACCTCTTTCTATGGGAAGACTTTCTTCTTTCTAAAGTAGAATACCATTCATGAAGCACACTAATTTCTTGGCAGAAAGTGTTGCTTCAAAACTATGGCTGGGAAGCTCAGTGGGCTTTGAGCAACCCCCTCTTGTGGAAGGCATCCCTGCCTCTGGCAAGGGGGCTGGAACTGGGTGAGCTTTAAGGTTCCTTTTAAGCCAAACCATTCTGTGATTCTGTTCTATGATTCTATGATCCCCTGCATGTCCCTTGGGACACACTGAAGAGCAGCAGCTTGAAGAGCAGCCCAGGGACCACAGAATGCAGCTAGCAACAAGAGCATCCGTGCTAGATTTCTTGTCTTACTATGTGTTTCTTTGGAGAAATGCACACATTTGACCTTTTGCTGCAGTTTAATCCTGAAAAATAGCAATAGTAGTAATATGTGCTGTGCAGAAGTGCAGTGGGTGTGCACCACTATTCAGAAAGACAACTTAAGCCTGTTTTAGTGTTTAATCATGTTGAAATTCTCCTCCAAATGACCTTGTGAGCTATCATTGCAGCAGCCAGCTGAAACTAACCCTTAACTAGACAGTTTCCAGAAAGAAATGAAAATTTCTGCGTCTGCTGTTTCTCAGGAATGTTGGGCAGAACACAAAGCTTAATGCTGCCAGTGCTGTTGGCTCAAACAATACTTTTGACGTTTCAGGAATTAAGCATGAAGGATTAGCAGATAAAGGACACATTGTTGTGCATGAAGAACAATCCTTAACCCTTCACACATCACAAAAGAATATGTGCATTTTCTGTATGGACAGTGAAGAGCCACTGGGGAAAGGGAATTTGGCTTTCCTTTTGTCATTACTCAGGGTGTAACATTTGAACTAAGTATCCCAAGGAACTTGGTGGAAAGACTGTAAATGTTAGGACAGATGAGTCATGCAGGAATGACTGGGAATGGGTGCACTGCAAAGTCTTGTGTGCACGACAGGAAGTGGGTCAGAGGAAGTGTTAACCTGTGTTGAGATTACATGCTCCCATTTACAATGGGGAGGTGAGAAAGTAGCTTATAGGCTACTACTGCAAACAGGGAAGTGTCTTGGAAAAATTGTCGTTGTGGTGCTGCTCAGGATTTGACAAAAGAAACAATGGAGCCAGTCCTTCCTCAGGTGTTCCTCATTAAAAAGGCTCATCAGCAGGGTAGGTGAAGCCTGGGGGCTATGTTTCTGGTCAAAGAGGAGAGAAAGAGGACAAGCAAAGGAGCAGGGTCTGTGTAGGATAGGTACAGAAGCATTTAACTGTGGAGATGAGACGGAGGAAAAAGTGATAGCACACACAGCAAGACTTACCTAGAAACACTAGAAATCATTAATCCCATCCATTCTTCTATTTTGAGGCAGAATCAGCATCTAGGTAACACCTGAGAATTTTTTGTCCAGCCGTTGTTTAAAAACCACCAGTGGAGAAGGTCCCTCAGCTTCCTGAAATAATCCATAACCATACTGTTTCAGACAGCATGTATCCAGGCTGGAAGGCGACCAGAATACCAGGAACACCTTCAGGCTTGTGAAAACTGTTGTTCAAACTTTAGCTATTGCAAAGAAGTTTTTATTCACACAAAATATGAGAGCAACAAGAATCCTCTGTTGTCATACTTTGCTACACTTGCTGGGCCAATGCCTGCTAACAGCAATCACACCTTTGGCTGTCTCTTATCTACTTAGTCATCATATTTGACCTGGCCTCTTGTAAATGCTCTGAAAGGATCAGGATGCAAGACTGTATGTCTACAGCTCTGAAAAAAATTTGATAAAAAATAGATTAAAAGCAAGTCTAGGATAAATTGTCCTTGCAAAAAGGAAAGTTAAATATCATCATCTTGAGAATTTAGCTATAGTAATTTGAGGGTACATGAGAACACTGAATTGGAGGTTTAACATGCTTTAGCATATACATATCAACTTCATGTCCACTTTCATGAGCGGGTAAATGACAGTCAAAAGTCAGCTTGGAGCCAGGGAGCTGAACTGTGAGCTAACAAGTGTAATGTTAATTTCTGCAGCCATTGCTATGTTGTGTTTTGTTTGTTTTTTTTTTCATATGGACCTTGGCTAGGATTGCAATGTGCTATACAGCTCCTATTACCACTCATTAATTTTCCATTATGCTGGTGTATAGATTTCTCCTAAGCCAACTTAAACCAACTTTTAGTGAAGAAGTTTGGAAGGTGTGTCTTTACTGCACATCCAGTTCCTTTTACAGCATTGAAATACTGTCAGGTCTCAACACGCTCAGGCTCTTCCAAGGCCAAGTCAGGCAGGAATCAGTTGTCATGCTTTGAGAACATTTGCTTGTAATATGTCTCTGTACATTTCTGCAAGGGAAGAGCTGCAAGTGAGGTGCCCTGGGAGGGCAGAGGCAGGGAGTAACGGGGAACTGCTGTCCTGCATGTGTGCTAAACACCTAGAAAATGAAAAAAAGTGTCTTTCAACAGCTCACACTGTTAGGGCCTGCAGTGGTGTTTTCAAAGCTTCAGTTTGTCCTTTGGGATGTCTTAGAGTCCATCTGACAGCAATGTTGGATGTCCTCCTGTCCTACAGCTTATGACAGTGGGATACAGCTGTTCTCGGATAGTGGTTTTGCAATGACCAACAATGTAAGCTTGACAACCACAAGGACCACACATCATTGCTTCATTGTTCAGTCAGTAGTTAATATTATTCTTTGTGTTAGTTTTTTTTGGGGGGAGGGGTTTGGTGTTTTGGATTGGTTTGGTTTTGTCTTTATATAAAGCTGTGAACATTACCGTTTTGGAAGGAATCTCTAGTATCTTACAGATTTTTAGTTTTCAAATAGGAATATTCTCTTTATTTGTATATTGTTCCTGAAAGAAGTCTTTAGTACTTAAGTTGGCTGCAGTCCTCATTTACCTAGACACCTGCTGAGGTAAATTTTAGTGTGATTTCCAGTAAGAGAAATCAAATCATTGAAGATACAAGAATGATTGAGGATAGCAAGGTAGGTAGCATCTAAGTAAGTGGCTCATCTGTCATTGAAATACTATTCTTGAAAGGAATATAATAACCATCCATAACCTATAATTTCCAGAGGGTAATATGTTGAAAATCTTCAGCAGAAAGCAGGGTTGGATAGTACAATTTGCTCGAGTTCTGTTTAGAGTCACCTTTAAAGCAAGGATAAAATATGGAGAAACATTATCAGTGGCAAAAGCTTGTATCTGTTCATTAGGGTATTGTTGTCATCTAGAGCTCCAAGAGTTTGAATATGCTTCTATTAAAATTCTGTCCACAATTTATGTATATATATGCCAATGTTTGTAATTACTTGACAAAATGGAACTCTGATCAGAAACTTGTTATGCATCTTAATCAATCAGCTACAAATGGCAACAATTGGCTGCAGTAGCCTTACACAAGATCTGTAGACTCATTCTGCAACTCTCCCTCATATTACCTCATTAGAAAAAAATAACAAAAACACAGCAAAAGAATAAAACCCCAGAAGAATAACAGAGTGATCAAAGAAGGAATTGCATATCTTGTGGCACTGAGAAACCTCAAACTCACAATAAAACACAACTGCAATAAAGTGTGTCATTAGAAAGCAGTCTCTAGACCATAACATTGTTACATACAAATCTCACTGTCTTTGTAGTTTAAAACCAAAGTGAAGTTATCTTTAACTTATAAAGTGTTTTTGTTTGACTGCAGGGTGGAAAAAGTTGGTTCCTTGTTTAAAGCACACTTCCATAAAAAAACCAAAAACACACACACACACACAAAAGGAGGAATACTGGAAGGATACAGGCATGTCTGGAATCCACAGTGATATATGTAAAAGACCAAGTCAGGCACGAGTCCTAGGCTGAAACAAGGAGCAGATTGGACTGATAAAATAGATTCAGCCAGAGTCAAATCCTTACTTCTCTTAGCATTGGCTCCAGGTCTGAGTTCGTTACTCCTGGAAATTTCTTCCTGGAATATGCAGTTACTGCTACTGCAGATGTAGTGGAAGCTATGTGATCAAGTGTAGGGGGCATGGTTATTGCCTTCCCAATTGGGTTGGAGCTGTCGGTGAGGTATGTAGCTCATGGGTTCACTGCCCTCTTTATGGCTTCTTGTTGAGAAACAAGATGCAAGTCCCTCCTAACAAGAGGTTAGGAGGGCTTTTTAGATACTAGTAATTGCATTTTCTGATAGGTACTTGTACAGAATGCTGGTGAGGAATCTGGTGGGCAGCATTATTTCTAGAAGAAAATTCTCTTTTATGAAAAAAAATTAATTTGTGAAAATAGATTAGCTTCAAGAGAATCTTACTTGAATGGCACTCTTGGTCAAATCAAACTGTGAGGACCTCTACTTGGCTCAAGTAGGTGAAGCTATGTGGCAATAGCAGGGTGGATACACAGTTTCTTAGAGCAAAAGATGTCCAAGATTAAACTCGAGTTAAGAAAATACTCCATACCTTGATTTGTGATTTGACAGTTTTGAAAAGAGCAGAGGTCTTACTTAGTGAAGGAATACACCAATGCAAAAGAAACATCCCTACAACGAATCAGAGGAGAGGCTTTAAGGGAATGCAGATGGCTGTTGTCAGAACTGTGGAAACACACATGGATGCTTGTTTCCTTTTGCAATTGTTCCTATTGTGCAAGTGGTTCCCAGCATAGTAAACAGCAAAGGTGAAACAGTGAGATAGATAGCTTGGACATATATGTATTTATTTGTCAATGCTATTTTGGGGGCTGTAACTAAAAATAGATTTGATATTGTATACCCAGTGTTGGATATCATTAATATTTACCACCAAAGTCAGTAGTGACTAGCAACAGTCCTTTTATGAAAGACAAACATCACACTCTCATGGAAGGTGCCTCTGCCTATGGCAGGGGGTTGGAACTAAATGAGCTTTAAGGTCACTTCCAACCCAGACCATCCTGTGAGTCTATGAACAGTGACCCCATTTGAGGAAACAAAAGACTCAGCACAGTCTGCCACTAATGTTAATTCTCAAAGGTGCTGATTTTAGTTTCTTTTCAGGTGTTTCTCAGATCTTCCCTACTGTAGAAACATTAAATGATGGTTGCTGCAGCAGTATCAAACTCTGAAACTAATGCTAGATGTTTTATCTTTTTCAAATTACAGGTTCACTGAAATTGACCTGCATTGTAACTCATCAGCTTAATTCTGTTGAATGCTGCACTTATTCTTCTAAATTATGATGAATTACTTGTATATCAAACAGGCTCAAATGCTTGGCATCTTTCTGTTGCTGTCTTGAAAATACTCTGCAATAACTAGACTGAGATCCATTCATTGCAAAGCAATCAGATGAGCTAATGGCTCACATCTGGCTTCTTGTCTTTACAGTCTTGTTTCCGAAGTATGCTTGTTGAGTGTGTAGGTTCATGTGTACATTTCCTGTCTCCCTCCTTGTATTTTTTGAAGCTATTGGTCAGTTTTAACTGTATTTGACACATAAGTAGCTGTCCCAAGGACACCACAGTTTCAATGGAAATAATAAAGAGGGGGAGAAAAGGAAACCCTTAAGTTCCTTCCATAAAAGGAAGCATCTAGGAAGTGCTGCAACACCTACCAGACAGGAGAGATTCCAGACGAGACACACCTACAGTTGAGTCCTGCTGTGGGGATCTTTCAGGCACAGGCAGCGTGGGTTTTGACATCTGTGCCAAAAGACCCAAATCCGCAGGAAACCAAGAATTTTTGATCTCACAGCTTCTAGTGCTGCTCATTCTGAGGTCCCCCTTTTCAGGAAATTCAGTGCTTTAGTAAATGAAGATGGGGAACTCCTCTGGCTGGAGCTAGGAGGAATGCTTAAAAACGCAAAAAAACCAAACTCAGTGAGGATGCATTTTTTTCAGAGGAAAAACTGAGTGTGTACAGACTGGTACAGAATTGCAGCAGTTTGAACCTAGATAATTTCTGTAGTTCTATGGTGAATTTGGATTTTTAGAATTAAAGTAAACCCTTGACTTTCTGTCATATCTGGGTCTGATTCTGCTCAGGAATATAAACCAAAATCATCCTCAAATTCCAAGTTTCCCCAGATTCCCAGACCCATTATCGTAGAATTAGACAATCACAGACTGGTTTGGGTTGACGCCGACCTTAAAGCTCATCTAGTTCCAGCCTCCAATATCTTCCACTAGACCAGGTTGCTCCAAGCCTCATCCAACCTGGCTTTGAATGCTGCCAGGGATGGGGTGTTTTTATCTTATGTGATGAGTTGCGCAGCTTGCATACATCAAGTAAGACAGATCTGATCTTCTGTGAAGAGTAAATTAGGGGTTCCCAGAGTTACGCAAAATGATTTACAGGCAATAGGAACTCCTTCGTTCTCAGCAACGTGACGATTAAGAAAAAAACAGATCAAGAGAATCACGGCTTTTAATTCTGGCTTGTTCTCCACCAGATGGTGCTCTTGTCTCTGAGGTGGTGTTTCATCTGAATCAATCAATACCTAGATGTATCGACCCCTCTGCGTCTCTTGATCTGTCTCTACCCACACTGTGTACCTCCTTTGCCCGGGCTGACTTTTGCAGGTCTGACCTGCAGCTGTGCATGACTCTTTTGCAGGATGTTTGTTTGGAGTCTCTGGGTCTTCAAAACCTTATGCTTCCTTGTGAAACTGTGATATTGCAACTGAGTCCAATTGCATTGCGTCAATACATCCCCATGCTTTGTGGCCACCATACATGTTAACCTTTATGGCACTGAGACAAGCAAACCAAGAAATGAGGTATCCTCTGTGCAACTCCAGATACCAGCAAGACTGTCAGAGGTCATTGTATATTAATCAAGCATGGGATTATGACCTGCGATGGAATGTGTTAGCTCTTTGGAAATCATGTATTGGTTTCTCCAGACTAGGTCTGTACCAGAGTAAACAAGTAGATGACATGCCAAATTAAAAACAAAGGCTGAGCCAAGCAGGAAACAAATCTGATTTTACAGTGTCTACATCTGACTTCCAGAGCCCTTGCTGCACTTGCCTTGTCACTGGACTGAGGGCAAGCATTGATCTTGCATTGGCCAGGGCTCACCCAGAACAGCTCATCAAAGACCTCTTTTAACTTCCACTTTTATCTAGTACCAGGAAGAGAGCTGGCAAGGGGTGTTGTAAAGGTTTTGTTGTCTCTACTAAAAGCTCAGAAAAGTATAAAAAGTTAACACAGTGTCCCATAATGTGATCTCTGACATTTCAGGTCTATGAAGTGACACTGCTCAGAATAGTAAAGGCAGTGACCCACAAATAATGTTCCTTGTACCTGAGAAGCCTCCAGCTAACAGCTGTTTAATGGGGCTACAGACCCAACTGTAGCCCTGTCCTTCAGTTGTCAGCCTGCTCACAGCTCTCCATAGCCCCTACTTCTGCCTTTTCCATGGATCTCCTTTCGAGAAAACTCCTGAAAAAGCTATGTGTATATTTTGCTGTAAGGTCTTTCCTTTCTTTCTCCCTCTCCATATACTTCATTTACTGGCAGTCCCCATCCTACCTCCTCCTCCTCTGACACTGTATTATTGGTGTTGTTGAGGAGATACACCTGCTAGACAGCTCAATGATTAACCCAGTGTAAGGAAGGGATGGGTGAGGATTCCAGCACCTGGTATCAATTGATAATGGGCAATAGGAGCTGCTTTTCTGTAGGACTTTTGTGTTTTACTCTGATGATGTTACTGGGCTAGGAAGGAGGTAGGCAAGAGATTGTATTACAGGCCCAAGCCTTTTCATAGGAAGTTCTTAAATTGTTTTATGAGACTGAGAATTATCACTGCCCTGTTCACCTCTTCATGAAATGACAGACACTTGCCCAAGGCACACAGTGAGTCACTCTTGAATAGCTACGCCTGGGCTTCAACTTGCAACTTTATAATGAGTTCTGGGGGGCTCTGTAACAACAGCAGATTCAAAAAGGGGAAAAAGGATTAAAGAAAAACTTGGTGAGACCAGGTGACCATAACAAACTGAAGATTTGTAACTATTGTGTCATGTCCCTTCCTATCAGAGGCTGCTAATTCACACAGGTCCTTTCATCTGTAGATCAAGTGCCATCTTAAAAACAGGACTTTTGCTTAAAAGCTGAACTAAAATTCTATTATGTTTCTTCCTTTTTTCCCTTATGTTTGAGTGGAAAAAAAGTTTTTAACTGGGAATAATTTTAATTTCAATTTTCATTTTTTCTTCAGTTTACATTTTTTTTTTCATGACCTGTTTGTTTTATTTATGTACCATTGTGGATGTTCAATTTAGTTAAACAGCAGAAAGCATTGTATTTTCCTCACTGACAAGCAGCTGAGTCCTACAAATAGCTTCTTTACAGACTATCTGTGTGCAGGAATGGTGTCTAGTTGCATGGGCCTTTAGACCGGTCCTGAGGTCTATTTTCTTTGATGTTTTAGTGATGCAACAGGTCGCATTATCTGTTGTGAGATCTTTGCATCCTCCTTTTCCAAATGCCTAGCTGTTGTAACTTCATGGACAGATCAGCGCTTAAAAGAAAAGGGGCAAAAATATACTCACATAGTCATTTTTATAGTGATATAGTCCTTGCATATGTTTGTGCTGAGGACTGATGACAGCAAACCCTCTGGCTTGAGATCTGCTTGTTAGTGTGGACTAGAAAGTCTATTTCAGTTTGATATTTTCCCTCCTAGAAATTTACCCTCAGTTTAGAACCAAATCATAGGAATGGGCTTCTCATCATCTCTCTTCAGCTACCTTAATAGTAGAATGTGTTTATAGGAGAAGGAAAATTATTGGAAGAATTTAAGCTCTCATTTGATCCACTGTAAAGAGAAAAAACTTCAGAATATTTGTGACTAAATGGATTTCTCTTTCTCATTCAGAGCTGTTTCTGTCTCTGGGAATGATTTTTGCCAGATGACCCAACACTGTGGTCTGTGTGAAAATTGATTGGGAAACAGTCAAAATTATGATCAGGATGGGACAATAGGGCTGTAGGAAATCTTGCAGGGGGGTTGGAATCAGATAAACTTTAAGGTCCCTTCCAAGCCAAACCGTTCTATGATGCAGAAATGCAGATTGTAGAGTATGCATGCAGAAGACTTAATCCAACAAAACCTGTTTTTATGTCAAGACAGGCACACAGGTTGAAACTGTGCTCCCCTAAGACATTTCAAGTACAGGTGGAAAGAGCAATAAGCTAGCACTCAAAACAACATCAAGCTACAGGAATTAATAACTTTCTTGTTACCAATCTTTGGCATGGAAAGGCAAAAGCAAAGGTAATGTTAAGATTTGGGACAGGTCTAGAGAACCTGCTTCCTCCCTACACTAGCCAACCAGGGCTCTGGAAACGTATTTCCATTGCTAGGCCTTACAGCTCATCTAGTTTCAACTAACCTTCCTCTAGACCAGGTTGCTCCAAGCCCTGTCCACCCTGGCCTTGAACACTGCCAGGGACAGGGCAGCTGCATCTTCTCCGGGCAACCTGTGCCAGTGCCTCACCACCCTCACAGGGAAGAACTTTTTCCTAATACCTCATCTAGATCTCCCCTCTGTCAGCTCAGAGCCGTTCCCGCTTGTCCTGTCACTGCAAATGCTTGTAAAAAAGTGTGTCTCCAATTTTCTTACCAGTCCCTTTGGTTATTGGTATAATATAATGAAGAAGATAGTCTCGCGCTGACAAAAAGAATGGTGAGATGATTTGTCTTAATTCTAGCTCAGCTCTGAAACTGAGAAGCTACAAAAGCTAGTGCTTGGGGTAGGTGACGCCAGACTATCTAGGGAAGGAGTGGACTCTGCCTCCCAAAGGTTACCAGGGAACTGCTGTGATTCAGAGCAGAAGTGACAAAAAAGAACGCGTCTTCCAGAATGTCTCCAGCTGTGCAGCTGAGGTAGGCACTGCTCCTGGCATGGAGCCGTGGTATTGATTCCTGGGCTAGTGCTATCTGGTGTCCCTGAAGTTGGTAGCACATGTTGGCTGACTTTGCTCTCTGCATTTAGGTTTGGGTGCTGGGTGTTCAAGGGCTCTCCTCTGTCTTTTTCTTTTTTTTCTTAACCTCTCCATAGACACTGTGGTAAATGTATTTCATTACTAAAAAGAACTCAACGTATAGGCAAGTTCTGATCCACCACTGAAGTCCTTAGGGAAGATTCTCAGGGTTGGAATGAGGGGTTTTAAGCACTCTGCAGCACTGGCAATGAGACACCATAGCTCCTGTGGCTGATGCACCCTTCTCGGTAGCTGTGAGCAATTCCTGGGGAAATGCGTCTAGTTGAAGGTCTCTCAGCCACATCCCTTTTTCTCTCTAAGGCATAGGAAACACCAACAAAACTGTGCTGTATAGGTTCTGCATATTAGTGAAGCAGTGATGAGTTTCTCTCCTTGTGTCTTTCTCAAGGGAACCTTGAAGCCAAAGAGCTTTGGGAATGTATGTTTTAATAACAACCCTGGACTGTTATTGCTGGTCTTTGCATTTGACTTGACATTTTGTTTACTGTAGTATTTGTGAAACAGGGACAAGCCATAAACATCCATCTAGCTGCACCTCTGCAATGACATGCTCTGACATGCATGAATATTTTCAATGGAAGTCGTTCCTGCAGCCATCTTAGATCTTTGTGGGTTTTTCAAGTCATTCAGTTAGAGAGAAAAACAACCATAGCATGTTACTGAGGTCACAGGATGAATAAGACATTATGAATAGTCATGCTGGAAACAAAAGCTTTGGTGTATACTTGGTGAGAACTGTGGGGGTTGACAAAAGTTTGCAGAGCAGTTCAAAATAATGAAGCACATGGAAAAATGTTAGCTTGTGGATAATTTCCAAGCAAAAAAGAGTTTCTAAATAAACTGTTCAAAGTGGGGGATTCGCTCACCCTTATTTTCATCTGAGTTGTGAATTATCTGGTCATTGTCTTGAAGGTAAATCATTAAGTAAAAAATCTAGAAGGGAGGGTGGAAATCAGTGTGTCAGGTTTATCCTAAGTCCCGGAGCAGTAATTGCTTTCTGTTGCTGTAGCAACTGATGGCTTAATCCCCTAAGATTAAGCTTCTCACTAGCAATGTCAAATCTTCTGAGTGGGTCATAAATAAATGTGAATGCACCTTCTTTGTATCAGAAATTTCGCCAGCAGGTAAAATACCTTTCTTTCCTATGCCCTTTAAAAGATGGATTATAGTAACATGCCCACATAATAACTCCTCCATTTGTGACAAAGCTTTGCTCTTTATTATGTCTTACTGTGGATTCACAACTTCCTTCGTGAACTGCTGGGATTTTATCTGGAAATTTCAATCAGATGTGTGTGTATAAGCTTTTCTTAACTCTGGATTGTGAATGCTTATACATTTATTCTCTCCAAATCTGTATAAAAGGATATAATGTTTTTCAAGTCTGGACCTGAAAGGTAGGTATCGTATAACCTGACTATAGTCTTGCAGGAAGAGTATGATAGAAAGAGCAATACACTCCAGATTTCCTAAGATCGTCCCCAGTGCAAAATTATCCAAGCTAAACATCAAATCTCTGGCCATGGGTCCAGGCATATCTGTCCCTAATATGATAAATGGCAGAAATACGCTTGCACAAAATGATGGGGTGAGGCTCAGTGTTAGAATATTTACTTTTCTCAGTCTTATGGAATCATAGCATCCCTCTGAGGTAGATTTTTCTTATGTGATGCATTGCATTTCAAGTTCACTTTTTGTCTTTCAGTCACTTATTTTCCCTTTTTCCACAAAACACAAAGAGGTTTGCTACCTGTCAGGAAATTTCCAAGGAAAGAACAGGGTTAGTAGCAGCAATCAGCTGGAGGGATGAACGTGCTTATTACACGAAAGTGCATGCTTAGCAATTAAAATATTCTAAAATAACATTGTAGTTGTTTTTGTGCTTTATGTACAGTATTAAAAATATAGTCTACCACAGGTAATTTATGAAAGCAGCTAATAATGAGTTCATTATTGCATAGCAAGCCAATGTTGCAGTCGTGGTTATAGGCCAAGCCAAGGTCTTTGATCTTCTGGTTCATTAATGTATAAATGAAAAGACTTCAGCTTTCATCTCGCATTCATCGGCTAATTATCTCAGTAACTGGTCTCACTCAGGTCTCAGTCAGTTCTTATTCAAGGACTTACTCTTTCATTTTCCATCCTCTACACAGGGAGTGAGTCAGCAGAGTCATGATTTATTGCCCTTTCGTATAAGAGATTTGTTATTTTCATGGCTCTGTTCAAGGGACTCACCTGTCTGTAAAATTTGCAGTTGAAACAATTTGAAAAATACCAGGTGATGTAGCTATTTGCAGTGACACCATTGGGTATTAGTTAGGAGGAGCTGATTTTAAATAGGAATATGCAGCACTTGAGAATTCAGCCAACCGCAGGGCTGAACTGAGTCTCATCAGGGCATTACTGCACTCTCTGGACTTCTTTCTCTGCTCCCAGTGGATCAGGACATGAAACTTGTGAATATGATTCAATGTTAAGAGGGCATTTAAACTTAAAATAATAAAATCGGATCTGTGAGCCTGGATAGTAGAGAGCACGCTGTCAGAAGTGAACAGCAAATAATTTCCTCTTGGACAACTTTCTATCAGTTTAAAGCTTCCTATCAGCTCTAGGATCTCTACACAAGTGCATGGTTTAGTTTAAAGTTCTCATTCACTTCCAAGTATTGCAAATGTCCAGTTCCATTCCGACAAATTTAAGTCCAGATTGTATATATGTATAATATTCATATATATTAATATTAATTATAAATTCTAAATTAATGAAATATGGTCTGATTGAGGTTTTTAAAATGTGGTCTTTGTTTTGCACACAGGTTGCAGTTTTCACCTTGCATCTCAAAGAAAATAGTTACCAAATAGTGTTTAATAAACGATTGCCAGTCTCTCTCCCCCCCCCC
>JAOEHY010028613.1:0-11037 GCA_025447955.1 Psilopsiagon aurifrons | reverse complement strand
CGTGAGGCAGCGGCGGCCTCTCAGTGCGGCCTTGCCCTGCCGCCGGGAGCTCGGGGCCGCGCCGCTGCCCGCGGGCCCCGGCCGTGCCGGTGGGTTCCCTGCGGGGCTGAAGGGGGACCTGTCAGTGTTTAGCGGAGCCGTTCCTGGGACGAGGTCCGGCGGGGAGGGGGATGCGGAAAGTAGGCAAAGCAGAGAAACGGGGCTCGGCTGACGCCAGCAGCGGCTCGTTACCGGGCTCTACGGTCATTATCGCCGCTGTGTGCCCGCTCGCCTCGCGAACCGAGGCCTGGATATTAAACGTGGATCGCTGTGCCAAGAGAGAAGGAGTCCCGGTCCTCCGGAGGAGTGAGATTTAGTGCCTCTCCGATGGTCACTGGGAGGTCACCGCAGCCATACGGATGGCCCAGAGGCTGCTTGGATTTATTCAGCACTTGACACTTCAGCAACACTTCCAGTTCTAAATTCGTTTCTTGTTAATGTGTTTGTTTTTACAGTCAAGAATACTTCTGCCTGTTGCCTGTAGTAGAGGAAGGACCCAGGCTTTTACAGTTATGACTACCAATAACTGAAAACACAGCTCCCGATCATCATCTTGTGTTTTACGTGCAGTCAGGCTGTGTTGTGACAAGGAGAAGAGTATGTGATACTTGCAAACGCCTACCCGAACAGATGCAAATGCAGATCTTCCCTTGGCCTCGTCAGAGTACCCAGGAGAATCCCACTGGCTCCAATAATAGTGACTGACCCTAACACTCGGAATAACAACACAAAATTAGTGTGAGGAAAGCAATTTGAGCCTGAACAATAGTAATTTGTATCCTGACTGCGTGCGTGGACACAGCTAGACCTGAATTCTCTTGTGCAAGGTGCTGTCCAAGCACCACAGACAGAGCATACCTGGGTCAGAAAAGCAAAGTAGGGAAATAACCTTAATGGTGAAGCAACATAAGAAAATATGCCTAATGGTGAAATTTATTAGACTCTGGAAAATTAAATTCATGAGGGAGGTTATTGAAACATCACAGATTGGGTAAGGGTGTAATTTTCTATTAAATTGCTAAGTGGAAAATCCCAGAGGCAATCAATATGCTACTTTTGGAATTTTCCTAAACTTCACTGTAAGACTTTGTGAAAGGAAACTGGGCTAGCGTACTATTTAAAATCCTGCTTTATATATTTTTGGGAAGATGCTGAAGCAGCAAAGGTAGATGGATGTCATATGCTGTTTGCTAAATTGCATGGGGCCAATTAATCTCACAGTGAAGCCGGGTCTGAGATGAAGCAGCAGTATACCTAAATTTTGTGTACAGAAAGAGTATTTTCTCTTTTTTCCCCTCCCCAAGCCGTCTGCTGATTCCTGCCCGCCAACTTTATTTGCAAGACTTAAAGCATTGCTGAAACTGCTGTGTTTTGACTCTCATCCTTGCTGGGACAATAGGAGAATTTTTATAAAGCATAAGGCCTTCATTTACTGTCGGACTCACATGATGGGCTTTACCCTGCATTTGCCAAAGGAATGTGCCACAAAAAGAAGGTCTTTTCTGTTTTGCTCCGTTTTCTTCAATTTTGTGAAATATTTTGGGGTATAATTTATGAAAAAGCAATGGCACTGTTCTACCAGCTGCTCTCTTTCTCCTTTTAGTTCTTCCTCCTCTGGATTTTTTTCCACAACAGACACTCATGACATGAAATGACTTTTCATTCTGAACACTGGATGCTGCAGTTTCAAGTAGGGGTTTATGAGAGTTAGCACATCCCCTTTCATTAGTATTTCTCATTTTGCTTCTTGTGAATTGGATTCATTCTTTTCTACCTGCAGAATAAGCTTGATCCCTGCAAGCAAACATAATGATGGTTACTTGAGTACATCTTGGGATTTTCATTTATGAAAGTATCAGCCAGTTTGGATACCTAGGTCCTGATCCTGTCATCTCATCTGCATAAAAGTGAATTAGAAACTGGGACAAGGTGACTTTAGGTCAAAATCTAGTTATCCACATGACATGTAGGAGGATCCTGTGGCTGAAAATCAAGCCTTCTGTCCTGTGCCGATGAAGTTTCTCAGCCATCACTTAGAAATGATCAATTCCAGCACTCAAGGCTCCCATGTACAGTAATTCATGAGCCTCCTGTAGGGTATTTCGGTGGCATCTACCCATTTGTCACAGGCCACTGTTGCATTGTTTTAGCTGGGGATACCCAGAAATGAAACTTGTCTTTATCCCATTGGAATGTCTGCTTTATGTCATCCTGGATAGTCACCAGCTACATTGCTGTGGCAGCTGAGGGGCTTAGGATAAAGTACACTGGCTCCAAGGTGCAGCTAGCTTTTAATTTCATCTTTTATTTCAGTTCATGTCTCAATATACAATTATTACATATTAAGAACTCACAGTTCCTTTTTCTCTGGTGAAAATATGGACAATTCTGAGCATTTTGTATATATTCATGAAGAGTCGCAAAGAATTTCCTCAATCAAACCATTAATTGAGTAATTGTGTTTTTCGAAATGCCATGAAATTAGCCAACTAAATAAGGGCTTTATCCTGCAACATACCCTAAGTCATTATGATTATCCCTGATTATTTTCTAGTTACCATTTTATTACGCTGCAAGTTACTTTCAATACATCCCCTCCCCATTCTGATTTTCATTTTCTCAACAATTTTCTGGTGTGTAAAATGCTTCTTTTTTTTTTCCCCATTTCAGCTGCTAGATCCCAAACTAACCAATTAAATATAATTAATCCAGTAATGCCTCAGGATTAACAGCAGCAGTGGTCTCCACATCAGTATGTTTCAGACTTTTTGGTTGCTTCCAGACTCACAGATGTGTCCAGTTAATCGTGGGATTTTGATTATTAGTCAGAAAGTGGATGGTGCAGGACAAAGAAGATTGAAGAATCCTGGAGCTGAGGAGAATTATATTGCAAAAAGTCCACAGAATAGATGACTTGATCTGAGGCTTTACATCTAATGTCAAGGAATCCATGCAAGGTCAGGTGAAGTAAGAAGAGGCTGGTGGCTGTCACGCTAATAGCACCATGATTACTACTCATCTTGGAGCCCGTAGAGGTTCAGTGTTAGGAGGCAGAAGGAGGTTGAAGAGGTAAATTGGAGATCAGGAGCTGTAAGGTGACAGGTTAATCAGTTAGCTATTTTGGTTAGTTATGTGTAATGAATGTCATTGAGGATTTAGGTGTTAACTGTGGTAGAGCTTTTCGCTTGCAGGTTTCTAGTGCTGTTTTTGTGGTCACATAAAATAGGCAGTGTTTTTGTCAGCTCCCAGCATGAAAATAGGTAATGTTGATGCTGTATCTTACTACAAACCTTCGCTTTTGGGAGGCTTTCATATTGGCATATCCAAAGACTGGGTCATTACAGAGGCAGGCTTCCAGATGTCCTGAAGCAGTCTGAAGCTAGGAGCGCAGTTTAACTTTTCTGACCCCACTAAAGTTTTTCCTGTACCATTTCAGTTGGAGTATTCAACATACTTTCAGTACCCAAAGCGGGACTGCAAGAAAGCTGGAGAGGGACTTTTTACAAGGGCATGTAGTGACAGGAAAAGAGGGAATGGCGTTAAACTAAAAAGAGGGTAGATTTAGATTACATATTAGGAAGAAGTTCTTCCCTGTGAGGGTGCCCAGAGAAGCTGTGGCTGCCCCATCCCTGGCAGTGTTCAAGGCCAGGTTGGACACAGGGGCTTGGAGCAACCTGCTCTAGTGGAAGGTGTCCCTGCCCATGGCAGGGGGTTGGAACTGGATGAGCGTTCAGGTTTTTTCCAACCCAAACCATTCTATAATCTTATTATGTCTCTACAGTTACTCTCTTTTTCCTTCAGGACACTGTTTTGAAACGGCTTCTTGTCCATTCTGCTGCTCATTTATCTTCCCCATATAAATTTAAAAGAAAAAAACCTACAGGACAATGTTTTCATCTGTTTGCCAGCTCAGGGAGACCAAAACATTCCAGAACTGTTTCAACAATAAAAAATATAGCTCCCTCTATGTACAAAGTGCTCTTTGTGTATGTGGTTACAAACCCTCTGTGTATTTCTGCATCAGAATGCAAACCTCGCTGTAAGGCTGGGCTTTTCCTCCTGTCTGTCTTTTTTATGTGCGGCCTGGACTAAGACTGCAAGGAAGAGCAGTGTAGTCTAAAAGTCAGAGTTTGCTCCGGTCAAACACTTGTAGGACAACTGGATATCAAAGTATTAATTCTTCCCTAGGACAAACTAGTTTTCAGATTTGAATTCTGGAATGAGTGTGTGAGGAGGCTGAGCTCTAAGCAACAGATGTGGCTGGAGGATGAAGAAGAAAAAGACTCACTGCTTTTATGAAAGCTAATGTGGAAGAGTAAATGAAGTTCACCCATATACATGCATGCCTTGTGCTTCTCTGCAACATGGAAAAGTCATAAGCTGCACAAATTTTGCCTTGCCTCCCACTTACAAGGCAATGTGCTTCAAGGGAACTGAGGGCAGTGTGGGTAGGGCTCATTATTTTGCTTGGAACACTGTTTTTCTGTGCTTTATAAAGAGTAATAGTGATTAAAATTTTAGTCTGGATGTGTCTTTGCGCCACTACCACCTCTGTCTAAAGAGATGAAGTGTAAAGCCAGGCTGGCATTCCAGGAAGGGGCATGTTCGAGCTGTGGGTAGCTCAGGAGTTAATTACGGTGGCCTGAGCACAGCTAGGGTAAGCAATTCCATTTCTGATGAATTCTACGGTTATGCATTGCAGCAAGCTCAGCTCAGGGCCCAGCAGCCCAGTAAGTCCCCTGCTAGGAGGAGTTCAAAGAGGGTTATGCTACTAATCATACCTACGTTTTCGTGTCAGTTTGCTTCAATCACAGCAGCTGAAGGCAGACATAAAAGTGCAGCAGTGGAAAGAGTCAATCACTGGAGCTACGGATGGAAAATGAATGCAGAATCAGCTTCAGGAACAATAGCATTTAGCAATGTTAGACAGCTCCTTGAGGCTGCAGGATGAAGAAGCCCAGACAACAGCCATACTCCTTTAAGTCTTGACTGAGACTGATATGGGGACATTATGCTGTGTGTCCCCCAGCCCAGCCTTCTTGGTGTTCCCACAGTCTCTCTGTGTCTCAATTCTGCCTTGATCCTCTTTCATTTCTCCTGCCACACATTAGTAAATACACTTGCACTAAAATCAATGGGAGTTTGAAAACTAAAAGTAATGTGTGCTTTGGTATGCTACTAATCCACTTATTTGGATCCTCTTACTGCTCCTCTGGGCTGCCCTGATCCTCTCTATCAGCCCACCCAGCTGCTCTGATCTGCTCTCTAAACTTCTGCTGTGGCTCTGTTAGCATCCCTGTCAACTCGCAGGGCTGCTGCCTCGATGGCTTCAATCCTCTCTCCCAATGAGAGTCTCTACTAAATTATAATCCTTGTCGCTGAGAATACTGACGTAAGCTAAAATAAATTTATGAAAAGTTGCTACAGCTCCTACTAAGATGTTCTATTTCCCTAAATGTTTTCAAACAGTCCTTACATTTCAGGCTGCAGAAATAGCTTAAGACACATTCATAACCACCTGCCTGCTCTTCAGGTCTAAAAAAAAATGAAATCTCATTGGAAGGTACAGTGTAGTTCAAAATCTATTCACACATGCACTTTTTAAAGAGAGATTATGTGAATTTAATATCTGTGTCAGGCTGGAGACTGACAACATCTGAAAATGCTGCTTTTATTCGACAGTAAGATATATGCAGCAGCATTTTCATTAATGTACCCACCCCTGATTTCCCCTCAGAGATGTGTAGATACTGAAGACTGCATCACCCATTCAAACCTTGACCTCTCTGCTGAGGCAGAATGGGTATTTTCTCCAAGATGGACATATCCTGCAAGGATCAAACTGACAACACAAAGTATGATCATTTAGTAACATCTTTGAGAGATTTCTTGCCTGATTTGAATAGAAGCTAATGAACTTTAACTTATAAGTACAATACTTTGCACTCAACCACTTATCTTCTGTACACAAAAAAACTGAAGAATGATAGATACTTTGATGAGCTTTTCTGCCATCCAGCGAGATCTGTTTAGCACTGGGGGTGGAGTGGGGTGGGTGTCTCTGTTATGTCTATTCTCCTATAATTTGAATACAGCTAAAATGTCTCAAAACTGATGTTTCTGAAGTGTAGACCTTGCTTTGGGGAAGGCTGAGAAGAGAGACAACTGTATGGATGTAAAACTCGGTGAACAGAATCTGACAAACATGTCTACGATTGCAGGGATCCTCTGCCATAACTAAAAGTTCACTCATCTCCCACAAATCCCGGTAAGCCTGTCTTTCTCACCTGGAACATCCTAAATGGTGCGTGACCAATTAATGCTGCTCAGATTAAAGCAATTTCCTATTTCTTTATTTACTTTTTTACAGCGTAGACTATCTTAAAAAATAAAAGACTATAATGTTTTACAGATCTCTTCCTCATTCTTTGACCCTTCAGGGTAGTCTTGTCAATACCAAGGGATTTTATTCTGAGTTTTTTCAATGTTTCAAGTCTTTTTTAAGTTACTTTATCAGTATTCTTCTTTCCCCTCAAACTCTTATTTCCAAAGGAAACGATCTTGACTCATCTGAATCTTGGATATGATTGTTAAATTGATGCAGAAACATCTCAATAGGATAATCTGGATCTTTGGGACCTTCAGTCTTGTTCAGCAGGATATTGGATTGGTATTTGACAGCGGACGAAGGAAAGAGTGACACTAATACATTTCACCATCAGCTGAAAAAAGTTGGGCAAACTGTTTTGTCATCTTGCAGGGATTACTCCTGTATCCTTCTAGGAAAGAGTTTGCTGCTTGGATAACTGTAGTGCAGTCTGATGCTGAGAGTAAGCATTTCTCATGCTTAACGTGAATCTACTGCTGCAGTGCTAGAACAACAGAAACACCACCAACAACAAAAAGCAGCACTATCATTTTCCTGCAAGGTGTTCTGAATTCTTCAACAACCACAAACGGCCACTGCTGTCAAAAGAGCACGGTCTCCCTAGTGATGGCTTGGGACAGATTCATTGGGTGCTCTAATGACACAGTGCCATAGACTGAGTTACCAATACAACAGTATTTTCCTATGGTATCTCCTGTACCAGCTGGTTTGGTCATAATTAGCTCTTCTTAAATGTAAAGCTTTTTAGAGGCAATAGTGAGGTTTTTATCCCACCTCAATTTTACAGATAATAAAGCTGCTGGGATAGGAATTGACCCATGCATCCTATAGACAACCTAAACACTTCATCTAAGCATTCCTTTATCAAAACTTGGTCTAGTGGAAGGTGTCCCTGCCCATGGCAGGAGGTTGGAAGTGGATGAGCTTTAAGGTCCTTTCCAACGCAAACCATTCTGTGATGCTATGACTTTTTGAAAACCAGAAGATAATTGTCATTCAAACAGTTACTTCAAACATGTTTCTAAAAGTCTCGCTAGCCTTACTAACCAGCAGCATCCATATAGATGTCACTACTTTCCTAAGCCTTTTAGTGGTGCATTAGAGAGGTCTGTCCTGGCAGACAGGAACTGTAGGGGTTGACTAACCACGAGAACTAATCAAGTGATACTTTAGAAGGCAAAACACACTGAATTACAATGCCCCCTGCTCCTTTCACCCCTAACAGTGCACGGATGTCGTATACCCTTTTGAAGACTTCTGTTTGTTAGAAGTCTCAGGAATTTTTTTCCGCCATTGCTTCCCCTGTGAGCTTTTCTTGTCTTTGTCAGTGGCTTTTGGACACCCATGGTGGAGTGTTACCTCCTACTTCTTCCTCAGTCTTTCCTCTGGCTGTTTCTCAGTTTGTGACCAGCAGATTGCGTGTTACTGTTTATTGTGGATGACACAAAGTTGGGTAGGAGAGTTGATCTGCTAGAGGATAGGGAGGCTCTGTAGAGGGATCTGGACAGGCTGGATTGATGGGCTGAGGACAATGGTATGAGGTACAACAAATTCCAGGTCCTACACTTGGGTCACAACAGCACCATGCAATGAATGCTACAGGCTTGGAGAAGAGTGGCTGGAAAGCTGCCTGGCAGAAGAGGATCTGGGGGTGCTGACTGATAAGAGCCAAACATGAGCAGCTTGTGTCCAGGCAGCCAAAAAGGCCAAGAGCATCTTGGCTTGTATCAGCACCAGTGTGCCAGCAGGGCCAGGGCAGTGATCATCCCCTGTACTGGGCACTGGTGAGGCTGCACCTGGAATCCCGTGTTCAGCCCCGAGCTCCTGACTACAAGAGAGACATTGAGGTGCTGGAGCAGAACAAGAGAAGGGCAGCGGAGCTGTGCAGGGCCTGGAGCATAGTGTGATGGGGAACAGCTGAGGGATCTGGGGGGTTCAGATGGAGGAGAGGAGGCTCAGGGGAGCCTTATCACTCCCTACAACTGCCTGACAGGAGGATGGAGCCAGGAGGGGCTGGGCTCTGTTCCCAAGGAACAAGGGGTGGGACATAGAGGAAATGGCCTCAACCTGCACCAGGGGAGGTTTAGATTGGGTATTAAGAAGAATTTATTCACTGAGAGGGTACTCAGGAATTGGAACAGGCTGCCCAGGGCAGCTTCCATCCCTGGAAGTGTCCAAAAATGTGTACATGAGGCCCTCAGTGACATGGTTTAGTGGTGGCCTTGGCAGCCCAGGGGTAACGGTTGGACTTGATGATCTTAAGGGTCATTTCCAACCTAGCTGATTCTATGATTCTATGAAAGGTAAGAAGAAATAGCAAGCCTAGTATGGGAGGCTTAAATCCCTAAATGGAGGAGAAGGGCACGTGCCCAATGCAAGCATTATAGGGGAGTGCAACTTACAAACTTCAGAAAAGTGCTACCATGCTTGCTTAGAACAAACTGTCATGCATGTGGAGGTGACCTGTGGATGTGACAAGCCATATACCTGTAAACAAAGTAAATGTGGGGCAAAGAATGGGGAACTGGATGGATTAACAACTGCCTTAATAAATGAAGAGTGAGACTGGACGTGGAGCCAGACACATTTAGTCATAGTGTGAAGGCAATTTTATCAAGTATCTTTCTTTTCATAGTATTTTGAAGATGAATAAAAGGACCTATGTACTTATCTGAAGAAGGTTTCCAGGAGTGATCTGTGCTCTGTGTTCCCTGAAATGAATTCTTCTGCAATCTCAGTCAGCTGTAAGGCATCAGTTCTGCCTCCTGTGTGCGACTGAAGGCATACGCTGACTGAGCTGGGGTTTTCCCCTGTATTAATATCAAGTAGAAAAGAGAAACTGGGTACCCATAAAGTATTGAAAACAACCTGGAAACAGCTAAATATAAACTAAATGCAACTGAGCACAACCAAAATAATTCTGATAGCTTTACCACTTGGGCAAATAAATGACATCTGGGTTGTTTGACTGAAATGATGTATTTCTGAGCTGCCTTCAATAAGCTGTAAGTTGACAGTTGGCTTGCAGCAGATAAAGCTGAGCAATCACTTAATCATCAAGAAACTGGAATGAAACACTTCATGTATGTTTTAAGCTTGTATTTCTATTATATACAAGGCTCTTATGAACTTTCCAAGATTTTGAATAACTTCTAGATTTCCCTTTTCAGTCTTGGTTTCATATGGCATGTTGTGAAATGAATTACTTCAAAGCGTCTTTGTGGTTAACTTTGTGGGGTTGTTCCAGAGGTCTGCGGAAACCTGGATCTAGGAAAAACATGGATAACACTATTGCTTCCAGACCCAAGCTCAGTTGCAGTGCACTCTGAAGACTTTGCAAGTGGTTTTGGGAGAGCTTAACAGCCCTAACAGCAAATATAACATTTATGAATCACATATGAGACAGAAATATGCCAACCAATACCAAACCAGCAGTATAGCCCTGAAAAGCAAACCAGGAGCAGTGGAAAACAAGCTAAGGATTTATAGCAGTGATCTAATAGACTCTATTGAATAGAGTAATGCCATCTATGACAAATTTATGGTTTGAAATACAGCTTGGAAAAGCACCCATTTCACTTATTAAAAATATCTTGTGCATTGATATCAGCAAAAGGATCATTGCATGGATGAGGGACTGGCACAGGCAAGGAATTATCTGCTTTCATAACACACTGCTAAGAAGTTTCCACAGTCTAAGGGCTCCTTGGAGCAAGGGAGACTTGGAGTAACCCTCTTGTGGTGCGGAGGAGCAGTGTCCATGGTGTGGTCCATGGAGCACAGCTCATAGTGTGAGCTTTCACCAGCACCATGAACTTGTCCAGCAAGTGGTGCTCCAGATATCACCCTACAACCAAGTAGTGTGTGTGAATGGAGACAGTTAAAGGATGAGATCTGTAACAAAGGAGGCAGGGAGCAGGCAGAGACCATAATGAATTGCCAGTATAGATATACCCTCAGAAATATGTTCTGAGGAACAGAGGATCTTTTAACTGAGTCCAGCTGAGACCTGACCCAACCATCTCAACAATTCACGTCCCTCAGAAAATGTTCCCCTGACCCCAGGGGAAAGAGGACTCAAACAGATTTGCCAACCTGAAAACCACAGAGAGGGATCTCCTGATGAGTTGACAGTGACAGAAAAAGAAGGTACCACCGCTTCTTTGACTTCGTCTTCAAAACGAGAAATCTTGAGGATGGATAACACCAAAGTTGTTTTTCCCTTTTTCCTTCCTCAGGGAGATACTGGTGAATACCATTGTCATGGTTTAAGCTCAGTCAGCCAGTAACTCGGAACCACGCAGCCATTCCCTCACTCCCACCCCTTCCTCCCCCTGCTCCCAGAGGGATGGGGAAGAGAATCAAAGGAATGTAACTCCTATGGGTTGAGATAAGAACAGTCCAGTAACTAAGGGATAACACAAACCACTGCTGCTACCATCAATAATAATAATGATAAGGGAAGTGACAAGGGAAGAGAACACAACCGCTTACCACCCACTGACCAATATCCAGCCCAAGCGAGCAGCAATGTAACCCTTCCAGGTAACTGCCCCCAGTTTATATAGTGGGCATGACGTGCTGTGGTATGGAATACCTCTTTGGTCAGT
>JAOEHY010028612.1:0-46695 GCA_025447955.1 Psilopsiagon aurifrons | reverse complement strand
CCCATATTATGCACTCGTCTGTCTCTCTCTTCCCTCCCTTCCCCCTTTGGCTTGAAGGAGTCTTTGTTCTTAGGTTGATTGAATAACATAAACTTCTTCCAGAGAATTAGCACAAGTACACTGGGGACTTGAGCAGCTTCTGCAAATGGCTGAGAAACGAAGCTGCATGCCTGAATTTCTTTGGTTTGTTTTAAAATCTTCTGCTCATCCAGTGACTTAACTGATACAAGTGCTTTTCCAGCTTGGAAATATGAAGAAATAGACTGGAGTAAAAAGAGGTGGCTCAATCCCCCATAGTGCCCTGGGGTTCCAAAGTGAGGACTGATGCATAGGATCTAAGAGGAAGAGGGCAGAAAGGTAAATTCAGTGTTTTAACACTTAAATTGTCACCTGAAACCTTAAGTGCAAATACCTGCACCGTTTTCTGAAGCAGTGGACAGGTGCATAAAGCTGTATTATATATAGAAGGCAGGTAGGTGACGTACAGTTGGGTCATAGGGTAATTACAATGAAGGTTATTTGCCTACTGTATATTTGTGTATTTAGTGTAATTACTTTGTAAAATAGAAAACTGTAACTATTTAGGTTGTACAGATTGAAGTTTAGTTGTTTCATTGGCTGATCTGAAGAAGTTTGGAAAGTCTCTTTTTTTTTTAAGCTACATAAATAAGAATGCACCTACGCAACTGTTCAGAATTTGGCAGATTTATGCTGTTTGTGTAACTTCTGAAGTTCCCTGGCTGCTGATTATCTTGAAGTAAATCTTTGTTCATTGTAGTTTGGTTCAGGACAGGAAAAACCACTCCAAAAATATCAAACCCTGCTAGCAAAGAATTTAAAAGAAAATATATATGTAAAAAATCACCCAAAAAAAGGAATTGGGTTTTCCAGTATGGATTTTTTGCATATGATCTGTATAGTAGTATGCATATGTTTTTGTGCATGTTCTCTAAACAGTTGTAACACGTCATTGTATTTAACTGTTGCACTTGTCAACTTTCAATAAAGCATACAATGTTGATAAATCACTGTTTGTATATTGTACTAATATTAACTGCAATCACTTCCAGCATGTTGCAGTGCAGTTTTGCATGAGCAGTGAGGTCAGGAAGCAGAGCAAGACCCTGCCTGTTGTCTTTAGTGCCAGCTGAAAATGCAGCTCCTGCTTTCCATTGTTTCATAAAATCATAGTGAGCGTGAAGGCAAATGGAGGAGGCATGAGTAGGGGGCTTGACTAAGCAAAGCGTCTTGTTCTGGTCCAATCCTGCATCATCAGAACTGTTGAGTGCCTTCTGTATGTTAGCATATCAGCAGAAGCACAGGCATCTGCTGTATGATGAGCCACAAAGGTATAAATCTCGTGCAGCAGTTGTTTCCTAGCAACAAACTGTGCTCTTGCTTGGGCAAAGGTCACACAGTGTGGGGAGCAGCTCCAGCACCCTCAATTTGGGGTGATGAAGACAGGGAGCATTGGAGCTTCCCCAGGAGGTCAGTCTCAGAAACTTCCAGTGGTGAGACAGACTGCAATCTTGGTATCCCAAGACTCACCCCCACAGCGCTTGCTTTGATCGTTCCATACTTGTTTTGTGAGTTGGAATCATGTGAACTTGGCATGTAGTATTAATGCTGCTTTCTGAAACTATTGAGGAAGGTTGCCAGTTCTGAGTCAACACAAAACCTTCCCTTCAGTTTGAAAAACAGTACTTCTTTCCTCATTAGTAGTGACAATTAATGTACGACTGAATCTAAACCTACAAATTTCTGGGTGAATGACCAGATTTCTAGTGTGATTGATAGGGTACAACCATGGGAGTGAAGGAATTTCCAGTTTTATAGTGGGTTGTGTTTGTGTTGAGAATGGGACTCTTGGGTGCTCTGAGAATTAGCAATAAAATGTAATGGCTAGCACTCTGAGTAGTGGGATGGTATTTTGTGAAAGCTGTCTCCTAAAATTTGAATACAATGAATAAATTTGACTTCAATTTATAAGGGTCAATTGCAAAGTTTTTCATAGGGTTTTGCATGACCGCTCGCTCCATGTGAGGATCAGGAGGTGGAAATTTTGTGCAGCTTCATAGCATGATACAATCACAGAATATATGGGCTTGGGCTGGGTTTGGGTTGGATGGGACCTTTAAGAACATCCAGTTCCGACCCTCTACCCATGGGCAGGGACACCTTCCACTTGACCAGTTTGCTCAAAGCCCTGTCCAGCCTGGCCTTGAATCTTTATTACTGAGAGTGATCAGGTGTGGCAGAGGAAAGGCTGAGGGTTCAAAGGCAGAACTGATCGCGTTTTTGTGGGATTTAGAGCTAACTTCCTGCTCTTGGTTACTCGTCACGCAGCCATTCAGGCACTGCTTGGCTGTATCACAGCACAAATAGCTGCGTTACTGTTCCTGTGATTAGAATATCAAAGTGCATGCGTGCGTGTCTCTGTGGGAGTGTGAACTTTCATTTGTAGTTTGTGTTCTTGAGATTTCAGTATATAATTTAAGAGGGCTCTTAATGAGGAAATGCCAGGGAGAAATGCAATGTGGGTTTTTTTTGTGGTTTTACGTTTTTCATGGATTAAGCTAAAATTAGAAATTGATGATAGCCTTTGTGGCAGAACAGCACTTGAATTATTGGGATCTGACAAAAGGAATGCTAATTTTGGTGCTTTTTAAATGGCTTGATTGTCTCCAGTTGCCTTTATATTCTGAATGTCTCTTTAGCACTTCCAGGCCATAACACTGAGTATATAAAAAAGTCAATCTTAACATGCAGATTGGCTTTTCACCTGCTTCCTTACCGAAATTCACAAAGAATTGTTTTCCTTTAAAAGAGCAGGTTGTCCTCTGGGCTTCTTCCTGTTGTTTTGTTTGAAGAGCAGCCTGAGCATATCCTAAATCTAAGTTTTACTTATTTTTAACTGTTATTTAGTAGAGTATCTGAAGTCTGAAGGTTTTTGGGTGGGTAGCACATGAATAATTTTAGTACTCTGCTTCAGTGTTGGCAAATTCATTCATTAGGTAGTAAATAGTTTTAGAGTCGTGGAGCTGGGTTTTGGAGCTGCTTATTAATTGCTAAAGCTAGGCAGGGCAATGTTTTGTTGCTGAGATGATTTTAGCAATAGATTTGTCAAAACTGCATCCTCTTCTCCATGAAACTGATGCAAATGGACTAAAACTGTGGTTGAGCCCCAACCGAAGCATAGATGTTCCAGTCAGTTGTGTTGTAACCCTTCTGGAATGAATTGTTTTGATTTTTGCTTTTGTTCTAGAACAAATAATTTTTCAGAGCACTTTTAAATCAAGTGTTATCAATAGTCAGGAGTGAGTGTTGCCTTTTTCCGCCTGAGTTTTTCTTTGTACAAGGGCTGAGATGCTCAGGTTTTCATCCACAGTGAGAATCGATTTAAATGTAATCTGCCTTCTGTATGTCAGGCTTTTTATTCTTTTTATCTCCAACAGGTTGTATTCAAAAGGCATTTTGTTGAACCTACAGTTTTTGGTAAATAAACCTAAGGCAGGTTCAGATTGTGCAGTTTCTGGGGGTCTGTAAATAGTTGGATGCCCTGGTTTTGTTCGGTGTAGTGCTAATTTTCTTCACAGTAGCTGGTGCGGGGCTGTGTTTTGGATTTATGCTGAAAACAGTGTTGATAACACAGGGATGTTTTTGTTATCACTGAGCAGTGCTTACACAGAGCCAAGGCCTTTTCTGTTCCTCACAACACCCCACCAGTGAGTAGGCACAAGGAATCCGAAGAGAACTCAACCGGGCCAGCTGACCCCAAGTGACCAGAGGTTTGTCCCACACCATATGGCATGACTTCCAGCGTGTAAAGCTGGGGGAAGAAGGTAAGGGGGAATGTCTGGAGTGATGGTATTTGTCTTCCCAAGTAACTGCTTTCCTGGGGATGGCCGAACACCTGCCTGACCATGGGAAGTGGTGAATGAATTCCTTGTTCTGTTTTGCCTGTGTGTGTGGTGGTTGCTTTATTTCAGCCCATGAGTTTTCTCACTTCTCTGATTCTCTCCCCATTCCACTGTGGAGGAGGAGTGTGAGGCCTTAGTTGCTGGCTGGAGCTAAACTACAAGTCCTTGGTGCCCCGCGTGGCGCTTGAAGGGCTTGAGATAATGACAGATTGATTGGAATGTGCTAAATTGAATTTATAGCTGAAACTGCTGTTTAGCTATTAATTGTCAGGCTTCCATGGCACTTGCTTGCCTTACTGTATATTAGGGTCTAGTGCTTGTTTGTGGCTGCTTTTTGCTTTTGCTGCTTGCTGTGCTGCTGTACTGCTTATCATCTTACTGTGCTGTGCCTGGGAACATTCTGATAACAGTAATGGCCATCCGCCTGGGCTGGAAGGTGTCCAGGGCATCGCTGCCGCTTCTGTGCTGAGGAGCTAGACAGGCTGGAACTCCAGTGTGAGCTTCGAGTCAAAGGGTCTGTGACCTGTGGATGAGTCTATGCAGGAGCAGGACACCCCAAAGTCTCTGTGGCTGTGGATAAGCCTCGGACACAGCAGGTACGTCAGACTGCATCTGGGGCCCTGGTTGTGTCTGTGCCACAACAGGTATACCTCTGAAAGGATTGTGGCCCATGGATAAGTCCGTGCTGGAGAAAGCGTACCTCAAAGCATCTGTCTGTCGCTAAGCCCCTGCTGCAGCAGGTACACTTTGAAGCATCACTGGCTGTGCATGAGGTCATCCCTCAAAATGTATGGCCATGGATAAGCCTACAACGCAGCAGGTACATCCTTTGAGGGAATGCAGCCCTGGAGCAGCTGTATCTCTGAAGATATTGTCATCCATGGATAAGGCCACTCTGAAACAAGTGATCTCAAAGTAACTATGGCTGTGGATAACCCTAGGCTGCAGCAGGAATGTCACTGGAGAGACATAGATAAGAGAGTTCATAGATAAAGCTCCTTGTGGAGCAGGTACACCGCTAAGGGAACCCCAGTTTGTGGGTAAGTCCAAGCCAGAGCAGGAATAGGGGCAGAAGTTCATTGCAATGTCAAAACCTTTGGTAACTCATGATTTGAGTTGCGTGTGCTAGGAATTACTGTAGCAGGAATGACCTGAGCTAACTGAGGACAGTCCTTACAAGAAGCAGCACAAGTGCAGCAGTGACCTGACCAGAGCTGGCTTTGGTGCCCAGAAGCAGCACACAACGTACAACCATTCCTGCCCTGAGTGACCACCGTAACAGATTGTGTCATGGAATAAATGAACTCGGTGGATATTTTACAGATATTTCACAGGGGTGGTCCATAGGCTGATGTCATACTCAGTATGTAAAGCTGGGGGAAGAAGGAAGGGGAGGACATTCAGAATGATGGTGTTTGTCTTCCCAAGTACCTGTTAAACATGATGGAGCCCTGCTTTCCCGGGGATGGCTTAACATCTGCCTGACCATGGGAAGTGGTGAATGACTTCCTTGTTTTGCTTTACTTGTGCATGGCTTTGCTTTATCTCAGCCCACGAGTTTTCTCACTGTTCCAATTCTCTCCCCATCCCACTGTGGAGGAGTGAGCCAGCGGCTGTGTAGGGCTTAGTTGCTGGCTGGGGTTAAACCACAACACTGAGGAAGAGAAATGATCTTCAATAACATGCCTGAAAACTGGAGAGAGTCCAGGCAGAACCTCCCAGCAGCAGTAGAGTAAATGCAGTGCCTTAGAGATGCCTGTCCCTAATTCTTATGGAATAAATCCACGCCTGGGAGGCAGCTTCCTGTCTTTCAACTGGAGAAAGAACCCAGCAATGCTATTTGGGAATTACCACCCTTGATTCCTTTAGCTACAGTGAATGTATTTATCTCAATAAAAAGCATTTTAATTATTATTTATTCCCTGTCGGGTGAAATAGCAGTACTCGAGCTTCCTGACTGAAGGCTTAGCTTAGCATGTGCCATTTGCATAACCTCTTGAGCATCTTGAATACTTCAGTAACAATTCACATCCTACAGACGCTGCGTTAGCTCTTGCTGTTCTCTCAATCTGTGATTGTGCATTTTATCTTTCTAGAGAGGTTTTCTAAACTGGCTGAACCTGAAACAAGTTACAAATCCAAGTGGGAAATCAGCCCAATCCCGACTACTGCTCATCAGTGTAACTTCATATGTATGAAAGTAAATGGAGGCTGGTTGCTGGAGGGAGATCCCGGGAAGCCTGGCATGAGTTTAGGCATTTGCAATGCTTGCTTGAGGATACTCTGAAAACACCTGCCACTGGCCTGATCTTTTTCCTGCCATGAGGAAGCAGCCTCTCCTGACTGCACTCAGTATGTGCTGAGCTAGGCCAACAAACAGCATGTTTGAAAACCCCATGGCAAGGAGTTTCCAAGCAGACACTGGCAACCACTCCCCCAAATTGGGGTCCAGTTTCCAACAGGAGCAAAGCCAAGCTCAGCAATGAAGTTAAAAGCCATGAATAAACTGACTTCCTTACATTGTAAGTAAGTCGGGAAAGGGCAACAGTTCGAAAGGGAAAGCGAGCAAAGCTGCACTGACTTTCCTTGAAGCTGAGTTCCAGGTGGTGGTTGTTCATTGAGGTGCCCCCAGGAGAGGTTGTGCTGTGCCGAGAGGCAAGAGATTTGGGTGGGACATAGCCAAGGGGGCTCCAGGGTGTAGCACAATGGGAATCTGGTACAGTATAACAGCTAGCTGAGGAAAGGGAAAACAGTCCTCAGAAACCTTGTTCCTGAGCTAAGCCAGGGTCTTAGATCAGGGTCTTTGATTCTTCAGCTGTGCTGGGTGGGGGTGGTTTTCAGTGCTGTGCATATGGTAATGTGTGTTGGATGTGGTTCAAGTCATCATGAGAAAGTGGCTACAGGCGAAAAAAAAGGCAGAGAGGGACATAATAGCCCAGTTCTCTGGTTTACAGTCTTCTGGTTTGGGTGGATTGAGAGCTCTTTGAAGTTTTCCTCCTTTGGAGCTCTAAAAGCACCGTAAAACAGTGAGAAGTTGAGATGTGGCAAGTGCAAGCTCAAGGTAAATCCACCTGAATCTGGCAAGTAGCAAAAAGGCAGCAAATAACATTTGTCAGCCTTTAACAGAGTCAAGAAGAACAACCCCCTGTGGGCTTCAGAAAGGAAAGCGGATCTGTTGCTCATCAGGGAGCATGGGAAGGGAGGGAGATGAGCTTGCTTGTGGATTACTTAAATTGCTGTCAGCTGCTTTCCAGTCTAGCACACATTCAGGATCATTGGGAGCTGGGTGTCTAAGCTCTCACATCTCCCCCCCAAAATCTTACTTAAAGCATCCGCCTGCATCACACTCCCTGTGGAGGCCACAGTAAACGGTCATTCCTCCTTCCATTAGTTTTATTACTGAGAACCAGCCTGTTCTGCCTTTCTGCGGCTGCTACAGCCGAAGCTTTGCTGCCAGGTAGCCATCAGAAAAGACATCTGCAATTCAATTAGATATGTGCTTAAACTCACGATCTCTGTGCAACCAGCCGCTGCCGGAACAGAGTGCTCTCCATGCTGGGGCTGCAGCCTGTGGGGCTCTGCCCAGGCACTGCTGCCTCCTGCCCTGCTGGAGCCTGAAATGAGCACCAGCTCCTCATAACAGGCTGGAGGACTTTATTTCTCCTTCCTTGCAAAGCAGGGGAGAACCCGGAAACTTGGCACCACCCAGGAGCCACACAATCTCCTTTATAACATAGGGAAAGTGGATGCTGCACAGTAGTGTATTTCTGCCTTGGGAGGTGGGGTGAAGGAGCTCTCTAAAGGTGATCCAGGGGTAAATTATTGTGCCTTTTGCATGGGCATGAAAGCACAATGGATTGATAGGAATGTCTGTACCAAAAGAAGGTCTTCATTTTCACAGACTTACTTCAGTCTCCAGTGCTGTAAGTGCATATTCCCTGGTGTCGGCTGCTCAAGGGTCACCATTCTTACTTGCAGTAGCCTTATAAGGTGGTCAATGTAAGATCCAAACACTTTCTGGGCAGTCCAGACCACCAGCCTCTGTGAGGAACGGCTCTTTCAAAGTACTTCTTTGACCCTAGAGGTAAAGGTGACCTCCAAGTGATGTCAGGCTGGTCCCTGACGCATACCACAACCTTGCTCCCGAAGGATGTTACGCAGTGCTCCGGTGGTCATGCAAAATCTCCAGTGAAAGCAGTCAGAAGGGAGGTTTGTGTGGGCTGCTCTGCAAAAAAGATGCCGTTGACAAAAACTCCAAACCCGAAGAGAAGTGAAGGTGAGTGCAGGGGAGTGCTTTCAGGGAGCGGCAGCTTCTAGTTGATAGGCAGACTTAATGCTGGGATGGGATGGGAGGAAAGTAGATGGGGATCAGGATAATGGACCTGTGTATGGCTCTGGTGGGTAGCGGTGCTGTGTGGGTCCATACTCCAAGTGTAGGATTTAGCAAAGCCTTGCGAAGCACCCTACAGCCATGGGCTTTCTTCATTTGCTGTTCACAAGGGATTCACACCAACAGTGACAACAAAAGCACTCGGGTCTGTCAGGGGAGGTGAGGACAAAAGTGTAAATACTCTTAGGTGGCAGAGGAAAAAGTCCCATCTTCATCAGCGTGAACTTTAAATCCAGTCAGCAGTGGTTGCGGATCAAGTTCAGTCATGCTCTTAACAAAGAGCAGCTCCCATTTAATGGGTTCGTGTGGAGGATCTGAGCCAGGACAGCCTGTTTGCTCAGAACACAATTACTCCTATTTACTACTTAAGTGCCATAAATGCACTTGGGCTTTCTAAGGAACAGCAGTAGCTGTATTGGGAGGGCGCGTGGAGAAAACCAGAGCAGCTCCAGCCAACGACAGGACACAAGTCAGGGCTGTGGGTGCTTGGGTTGGTCTAGAGTTAGAGGGAGATGATGGGAGAGGCCATGTTCTGATGTGGCCTGTTGGATGCCAGTGGAAATGTAATATCTAGGCAGTAATTTTACCCCAGCCCGAGGCTGCTTTGGTGACGTTGGCAGCCAGCAAGGTCCGGGAGCACATACCATCCTCAATGTCTGCAGTGCCTAGAGTTGCTCCTGGATGTTCTGGGTTTTGCAGAGCAGATATGTGTGCACAGCCTGACAGCTCATTACCCTTCAAGCTCCTGCCTGATCCAGTGGGTGCTGCAGCACCCAGGGCATGAGTAGAAAGCACACCTCTTAGTGAAGGGCCTGGCATTAAAATACTGCACCCAGTACTGGAACACTGCTCACCAACTTGTCCCTTAAAAGCCATTGCCAAAGCACTGCCCCTCAAAATATGGTTACTCTTAGAAGCAGGGGTTTCTGTTAGAAGTCAAGCCTGTTGCTGAGGTCATGGGACCTCCTAGTGTGAGCAGGACTGTATTTTAGCCGTGGCTGTTCCTACTGCTCTGTCCAGCGTAAGTTCTGTGGTACTGGTGTTGCTGCACTTCAAGTGATGCTTTCTGCTCAATATAAATTGAACAGCTTGTTACCCATCCAGAATGGCCTTGCTAAGGCTCGTGGTGAGGGCTGACCCAGCCCCTCTGACTGGCTGTGGCCAGCAGCAGACACATAGGATTAGGTGTGGAGCTGTTCTTGTCCTTGAGCGTCTTCTCACCTTCCAGCAGCCAACAGCGTAGGGACTCCCAAGCTGGAGGCTGCAGCTGACACCCATGTTTCAGAGTTGCTCTTGGATGTGTCCTCCAGGGACGTGTTTAAATTCATTTCCATCCTTTTGCTCGCTCTGCAAGAGCAACTGTTCCCCAGTTGTCCCTTTCAAGCCTGTCTCCCCAGTGCTTGTGCTTGCTCTCCATGGTAGCAGCATGCCTGGAGCCCGGCACTGGCCCCGGTCTGTGGTGTTAGCCTACAGGCATCACTTCAGACATGGAATCTGGATGTGTTGCCTGGCACTCAGTGTGAGCTCCCCAGCAAGTCCTTGGCTTTGAAGTTTCAGGTAGGCTCGCACATCTAACATCGTATCCTCCACAGGCTGTGTCTCCTCACCTTCCCAGCCTCGCTGCCTACTTGGATACTTGGGTAGTTGTCTGCTTTCACAAAAGGAGAGGACTTTGGGTACTGCTACCCCTTGTTAGCATTGATTTTATGTGCTTTTCATTAGACATGACATCACTAAATGGCTCACTGTGGTTTCTGTGCAATTTTGCTTTCTTTTTTACAATGAGGATGTCATCTTGCTGAGGGAAGCACATCCACCTTTTGAGATATTGCGTATGAGAACTTACAGACATCAATTTCCTTTTACTTTCTAAACAGAGCGAAAACAAAACCAACCTTTACTTTTGGTCTAAATTGTCATAAAACTGTTTCTCACTATGCTTAACTTTAAAGTTTCCCAATAAGGCTGCTTGGCAACATTAGTACAGACATAAGTATACATCAGCTATGAGCTGTGTTAGAAGCAAACCCAGGATACACCTTCAGTATTGCTAATTTCTGATGACCTTATCGTAATGCCAGATAGATTTGATGTACCCATTAAAATCTGAGCTACTGAAATCATGCTGCTCCTATGAGACTTACACTTTCTATTAGGAGTGAGTCAGCTTCCAGCCTTCTGCTTCTGAGGCAAAGAGCTGAAAATATCAGCAAGAATTTAGGAATCAGAAAAGAAATAATAGAGAAAATATCCCAAATTATCTCTTAAGATGAAATTACACATTTGGGCCTCACTTGGGAGGCTTTTGGATGCTTTGACAGCTCTGAAATTGTGTTGGAGCCAACTTGTTCTTGTGCTCTAACAGCACAAGCTGCCTTTGGTGTTACAGTGCCCTGATCCTTCAACAGATTAATTAAGATTCTGGGGTTAAACAGAAACATGGGATTAATCTTTCTGGTTCACAAAGTGGAACTGAATTTTTTCTTGGCATGTGACATTTTGATGATAGTTCAGCATATGTTGGGTCTTTAATCTTAAATACCTTTTATTGATTTCTCCATCAAGGAGCATTTTTGTGCCCATAGGATTTCGTCTGGAGACTCATATTATATGCAAATAACCAAGCTGAAAGACTAATTGCTTTGGGAGAGGGAACAAAGGATGACAGTGTTCTGGATCATCCAAAGCAATTCAATCTGTTAATTCCTTCAGGCAGCAATAAAGGTTGCAACCTTGCCTGCAAAAACAGAGAAGGCAAAAGGCTTCTCGCTTTTAGCTGTGCGAGCAGGTGAGGGGAACCCGGCGCTGGTGCCCTTCAGTGCCTGGTGGTACGGCCACCCTCCAACCACCAGCATTTTCTCATGGTGGTCCCAATAGTGAGGGTAGGTCTGAGGAATGGGAGCCAACAGCAAGCGTCCCAAAGCTCAGATTGAGTTTTACAATGAAGGGTCAAGAGACAGTACTGACTGTTTTGCTCTCTGGAAACCACTGGCTAAATCATCTAGGCTGACACATAGCAAGATCCGTTTCCAACACAAATAACCAACCGCAGTAACAATCCCATCTCCAGTCCCCTACGTGTGCTGTTGTCCCCGCTGAACTCTATCAGGGGTGTAGCAAAGGAGAGAGCTGTTCTTTGAAAAGTTAGAAGTTCAACCCTTTTCTCCCCCAGCCCCTGTGAAACTGCATCTGCCCTGAGCCTGGTGGGGGATTTATTCTGAGTGTCCTGAAACGTGTGGACAGGGATGTTTCCAAGGGGGCAGTTCCTTAACAGCTGTATTCTGCTGTCAGCCAAACAATTAAGCAAAACACTGCAGCCCTATAATTACATGTTAAGCCATTTCTCATGTACCACGCGAGTCTGGCAGCTGCTAACAAAGGGCTGGATGTGGATGGGACTGCTCCACGGGGAAGATGGCTCTGTAGGCAGCCTGGTTCCTTGGCCCATGCAAATAGAGAGAGACACAATATGGAGTATGTTGTTGCTCTAGCAGATGCATCCTGATAAGATTAAAGCAAACAGCTTCTCTGGAGCAGTACTTATGAGGGGTTTCCTGCACTGTTTACTTAGTGGTGGTAAGGCGCTTCAAAGAGGAGCAATGGGGAAATAGGTCAGTCCTTCTGATGATGTCTTTGGTGCTGGGAGAGGCACAAACACCTATCAAAAATGTGCTTAAGGAACTGGTGAGGCAAAACCAGCAATAATAAGGGCTATGCCAATGCTCAGAGGGCTGGAGCATCTCACCTATGGAGACAGGCTGAGAGAGCTGGGGTTGCTCAGCCTGCAGAAGAGAAGGCCCTGGGGAGACCTTAGAGCAGCTTCCGATACTTTAAAGGGGCCTACAGGAAACCTGGAGAGGGACTTTTTATGAGGGAAAGCAGTGACAGGACAAGGGGGAATGGCTTTAAACTGAGAGAGGGTATAGTTCATTAGACAATAGGAATGAATTCTTCCCTGTGAGGGTGGTGAGACACTGGCACAGGTTGCTCGGAGAAGCTGTGGCTGCCCTATCCCTGGCAGTGTTCAAGGCCAGGCTGGATGGGGTTTGGAGCAGCCTGCTCTAGTGGAAGGTGTCCCTGCCTGTGGCAGGGGGTTGGACCTGGATGAGCTTTAAGGTCCCTTCCAACCCAAAGCATCCTGTAATTCTATGAAATTGCACATTTGGGACCTGAACTGTTGGTGCATAGTGCTCCTCAGTGTGGTACCCTGCTGATCTTCACATTCTTCCTGCTAGTGAAGGCTGGGCAGTACCAGCACGGCAGTAGCTGCCCACTGCAACCAAGTGAGCTGTCAAATGCTGTGACTGAAGGCTATGCCGCACTTCTCCAAAGGTCTCTGCTGTGACTCATGAGCTGTGTTTTCTTGGTATGTATCACCCGTACCTCTTTTGTTAGCCCAAATCAAAGTCCTTCTTCACTGTGATGAGCAGGCATGGCTGATGGAGCGTCCTGCAGCAGGACAGGCTCACAGCGCCATGTGGCATTCATCTGCTCCAGGACGCTAGGAGGTCCTTGTGCTGGACCAGAGGGGAGATTTCTGTAGGTGTTTCTGGCTTCTCAGTGAGCAGCTGCCGTGTTTAGGCTACAGCTCCATAATATTTTCATCTGGGAGGAGATGGGCTTTTTGGCAGTTGTGGTTGACACTTCCTGGTGGTTTTGCTGTCTTGATGAGCAGGGAAGCCCTCGGGCATGCTGCGCTGTGTGGTCGGCTGGGTTGTCCGCAACATGGGGAGCGGAGGAATGGGCACAAACCAATTGCTAACCCTATGGGATACTAAAGCACTACAGGTGGTAGGAAAGGCTTTGTTTTTTGCTTGGAGAGGGCAAAAAAAGGGGAAGATGCGCTAGCAGACAACAAGCAATAATCATAGAATCATAGAATATCTCAAGTTGGAAGAGATCCATGAGGATCGTCAAGTCCAACTCTCTGCTCCTCACAGAAGTACCCAAAACTAAACCATATGATTAAGAGCATTGTCCAGGCACTTCTTGCACTCTGACAGGCTTGGTGCCATGGCCACCTCCCTCAGGAGCCTGCTCCCATAGCTGCCCATACCTATATTTATCTTACAGAAAGCGATTTGCAAGACCACTACTTGTAATTCTACATGTGTCTGAACCTGTAGTATACAGGTGAAAAAGGGGACATCGAGTAAAAGGGTATCAGAGAGCTTGTGAATAAGCAATAAACCACCTGTGGCAAACAGGTTCTTTTCTTCTAGGAAAGAAACTCTCGAGTTCTCAACTTTCCAGGATAATCCAACTTTGCCTTGTGCTGACACAGCCTGAATGCAGTCTTCCAGGAAGAAAAGCACAAAAGCTGTGAATTCTGGGGAGACCTAGTGAATGAAATACCTGCCTTTTATTCCTGTTGGTTGGTTTGCAATGTCCAACCCACACCTCTAGCCTCCCAGGCTCTGGATTTCTGACCTTTTCTCTCAATAATGAGTTATTGTGTGTTAGAATACTTACTGCTGGGTTGAAATGACAAACATACACAATCCTGCGGCTTTTGTTTCTAAACAACCTGCGTTTAAAAGGAGAGAAGATAAGTTAAGGTTCAATTGTTTCTTGAGCAGCCTTTGCTCCACTGATGCTGGGAAGTCATTCTCAGGACCGGGACACCCTCTGACCTGAAGCACCGGGGGAGGAAAGCAGACCTAAATGTGAAGTGGTGTCTGTTTGTGCTGTGCGTACTGACACAAACCCCTGTGCGCAGTGGCCTGGGCTCTGCTCAGACGTGCTCTGTGTGTTGATGCTGCAGCAGCATGTGGCTCCACTGCTACAGACAACTCCCTGTGCCGGAACGCCAACAGACCGGCGCTGCCTGGGGTCTGCTCCTGATTTTGGGCAGTGCGATACTGTCCTTCAGCCACTGACCGGTCAAAGACATGCTTTGAAATGAAGTTACCCGGGAAGCCAAATGCTTTCTCTTGGAAGGGTGAGTGCTGTGGCTCCAATGGCACATGCTTCCATGGGAGATGATCATCTGCACCAGCACAGTAAGTGCTATCACCGCGTTGGGCTGCAGGCAAGGACACAGACTAGGTTCAGGCAGACCTGAGACTCGTTATCTCCTGAGCTGGGATTCATCTCGCATGATTTTAAGGATGTTGTGATATGGAGGTAGAATGAGCCTTTAAGGGACCTGCGGAGTCATCTGGTCCAACTCCTCACGCAAAGCAGGGCTAATTTTGGCATTAAAGCAGGTCACTCAGGGCTGTGTCCAATTGGTTTTTTGAAGCCTTCAAGGCTTAAAATCCCATAGCCCTTCTGGAAACCTCTTCCAGTTTTTGCAATGGGTTTTTTTTTTTTACCCCAATACCCAATCATATCTTTCTTTGATTCAACTTTTGTCTGCTTTCTACAACAGAGTCATCCTCGAGTCCTTTATAATCATTGTAGAGAACCCCACTTTGAGCCCCTAAAGTTTCTCACCTCTTTCAGGGTCAGATAATTGCAAGTTTCAGATGGGGAGTGCCCATCTTGTGCATGCTGTTGCCCTTCAGCTACCTGTTATTCTGGGCTGTGGACCCCCCCTCCAGCTGCAGTGCCCATTGGAGGCAGCTAACCCCTTCTTAACTGTGGCTGTCCACATGGAAAGCTTTTCTTTGCCAAAGTGGTAGACCCACTTTTAGATGGAGGAAGAGGAGCTGGTTGTCTTCATCAGCTCCACCTGCGGCTCCTGTGTTCACGGGCTGCACGCTCTTGTCCAGCCCCTCTTTGGTGCCCATGTACTTACCCTAGATGGCTATGGCAGAGCCCTTCTCCTCATCTTGCAAACTCAGACAAAAATCACAAAGTGTATGGTTGTTCTGTTTTCTCTAACATACAGCTGCGGTCTTTGTGTTATTGGAAAGCTGAGGCTCTCCGTAGAGGCATCCTGCATCCCAGGGTAAAAGGCATATATAAGTATGGGGGGCTGGTGGGAGCGGTGGGGAGCGGCATGTTTGAGAAACATGGATGAGATAATCCTCAAGCAATTGCTGTGTTTAGGAATGACACCAGGTGATTCTTTGGTTCTTTGACAGGGACCATCATCATTTGTATATGGAAAAGGCATTAAAGAAATGCTTTTTAAGTCAAGTCCATGCAAATTGTTTCAATGGTGTGTTTTTGACAAAATGCTGATTCGTTGAAATCAAAAGGTTTACAAAAAATAGTCGAAAAAATCCAGAAAAAGGTCACAGTTTTGTTGAAGGAAACCAGGATAGGAGTGCTTTGAACTCATAAATTGTCCATTTTTTAAAACCCCTGGAATTTCACACTGATATTTATGATGTTATATGTTCTGTAGAGGGTTTTTTTAACATTACGGCTGACATGTCGTGAAATCATCACGGCGCATTATAACATCTTATCATTTCTAGCTCAGAGTGTTGCCTGTTTGTTGTAGGGAAACAGTTTGGCACCTGATCAAAGTGTCTCCTGCCTGTCTTGTAAAAGAATAATGTCAAACTTCAATACAACACAGACAGGAGACACTTTGATCTAGAAAAGAAAATATGTTGGTGCTTACTAAGTGGCAGATGGTTTTAATAGTTTTAAAATGAAACAGAATAAAAAGTACTGAGATATTCTTATATCATGTGCAGCACTAATGAAATGCCATGAAATCATATGAAGAAAAAAAACTTAAATGACAAAACACAGAGGAAAAGTGAAGCAAAAGTAAGAAAGAGCATCTCTGGAGAGTGACTTGGTTTTGGTGGGAGGCTTTCCTTTGCCATTGGCTTTTGACCAGGCTGGGTTTGCTGAGTGCTGGGCCTGTCCTGCATGCTGCTGCTGTGACAGGAGCATGGAGCTGGCAGAGTTGTGATCTGGGAACACCTGTCTTGTTGAAACAGAGGGATGAATTTGACCGGTCCAACAAGGACGGTTCTTGCTTTGCTGACGTTGGGTTATTTAATGTCCAAAAATATCCACATGAGCAAGAGTGTATTTTTTGGTGAATACCTTTCTGAAATCAAAACAAAACCCAAAAGAACTGCCTGGTCTGGAGCATGAGCTTGCGAGGGTTACCTGTGGTACCTGGGATCTGTTCCAGGAATCGGCTGCTGAGCACCTCGTGTGACTCAAACCAGCAAGCACCATCTATTTGGGATGCAGGAGCCAGCATCACACTGTTGTGCGTAAGCATTAGTTTGCAGTAATAATAACATTTTTGAAAGTTCCAGCATCAAAGAGAACTGTATGATAGTACACACGCAGCGTAAGGCATCCAGAAACAAACATGTACACAGTCATCACACAAATATACCCCGGGAGAGCAGAGGGAAGTCAGCAGAGCAGCTCTGGGCCAGCTTACCAATATGGTTAAAATATAGTTAAAAGCAAAAATGTCCTCTTTTGCAGCAACTTGCTGTTAGGTTGGTTGGTAAAAGCGCATTGAGGGTTCCTGTTCCCCTCCCATAACTCCTCCTGCCCTATTTTAACTGTTATCTAATAATATGAAACCATCACCGCTGATACAGCAACACCTGAGCTTGTGGGTACCTATATCCATGCGTTGGCAGCTGCTGGTGATGGAGCATCATACCGGGCTCCAGCTGCACAGGCAGCTCCCACACGGGAGGGCAGCTGACTGCAGGCCTTCCTGGGTCAGACTGGTGATTCTCCAGAAGACACGAGGTGGCCAGAAACGTGTTTGCATTTATGCCACCAGAACTGGGGGTGTCCAAGCCCGTAACACAGCTGCGACATGGAGTGGCTGTGCCATCAAATGTCCCTATGGGCCTGATCCTGCAATCCTCCTGCATGCCAAGATCACAGAATCAGACGTGTTTGGGTTGGAACGGTCCTTAAAGCCCATCCAGTTCCACCCTCCTGCCATGGGCAGAGACACCTTCCACTCGAGCAGGTTGCTCAAAGTCCCATCCAACGTGGATTTGAACACTGCCAGGGATGGGGCAGCCACAGCTTCTCTGGGCAACCTGTGCCAGCGCCTCACCACCCTCACAGGGGAAGAATTCCCAATATTCCTTCTTAATCTCCCCTCTTTCAATTAAAAACCATTCCCCCTTTTTCTGTCACTACAGGCCCTTGTAAAAAGTCCCTCTCCAGGTTTCTTATAGCCCAATTTGGTCACTGGAAGATGCTCTAAGATCTCCCCAGAGCCTTCTCATCTTCAGGCTGAACAGCCCCAACTCCCTCAGCCTGTCTTCAGAGCAAAGGTACTCAAGATGCTGGGCGTCTGTCTGCCTTAACCGTCCGCGGAGTAGGATGGGTACCATCTGCAGGACGGAGCCAGCACAGTCTGCTGTGTGCCCTGAAAATTTTCACCACAGCATTCCTTATATGTGGCTTTGGTGTTGCCTATAATATTAGGAAGAACAAACAAAGAAAAGAGGGAAAGAGTGGGACATTGAAAGGGAATGATGTGCAGGTGGCATCAGAGGTGTACCATCACACAGATCAGATGCTGGTGACTTCATGACAAACCCAAACCACGAGGAGGGCTGGAAGGGAGGCAGACCCCATGTCCTGACGGCTGTGTCACAGGGATCACAATCACTTTTTACTGGAAAAGCCCATGGGAAGGTGAGGAGGTGCACAGATGCCGGAGGCATGGTGCCATGGTTCTCTTCCCTCACGTGTCTCTGTCTGCAGGGTGAAACAGCCAATGGCCCTGCCACATCTAGCTGGTGAAGGGGGTCATCTGGGGGCAATGGAAGCAGCTTTTCAGTGTGCTTTTCATAACACATCTTAAAGGGTTACTGTAGGAGCAAGAACAAGGCTGGATTTCAAGCCCTAAGTCAGCCAAGAAGCTGAAATAGTAGGAAGCTGCACTGAAAAGAAGGAAAGAAAAAGAAAGGGAGGTTTGAATGGCTCCAAGCCTGCTGAGGAGCATAAAGAAGGAGAAAAACACTGCAGGCATGAATCCTGTCCAGCTGCTTTCCACAGACCCGGCATGGCAAATTTGTCACAGGAAATAAAGCAGAGAAAAGGGGTGAGATAGGCCAAGGCAAGGAGGGCACATGGAGGGAGGCTTTCATCCTCCAGCAAGGCTGGAGGGCTGAGCTCACCTCTACGCATGGGCTTCTGGCCAGCACCAGATTTTGTGTGCTCCCAGAGACACACAGTGGGAATGTGGATGGGGTTGGATAGTGAAATGTCCCCTGGGCATCCACAAAAGCAATTCCATCCGCTCTTCCGCCAACTCACTAAGGGTGAAACAGGGAGAAGGTGTAAGAAGTGTGGGTGAAGGATGCTTGGTCTGCCTCCTGCAGCACCCAAATGTCCTTCTGCAAGCATCCGGAGGAAGGATGCTCTCAACCTGTGATTTGGAGCATGTTGCATGATCTGCTAATCCCTGCCTTTGTGCAACAGAGAAATTGGGGGAAAAAAAGTATGGAAGGAGAGAATTCACTATGTTCTTTAACCAGCACCAGTTCATGGAAATGTGCTTCAGTGTCCCACTGCTGTGCAGGCACAGTAGGACACCTTCAACAGTGGTGACATTGTGCATCCACACGATGACTTTCCCTCCTGGACACTTTGCAAACCTTAATTTAACCCTGAGTGAGATATACAGGTTTTAGTTGTAGGTATTTAACAATTAGCTAGAGCTGAGCAGGCCACCTCCTTCCCTGTGGGAAGGAAGAGACACCTCCCTCCTGACCTGGATTATGTTGCCTCTGGAGGAGACATATTGCCCTCTTAGTGATGCCAGTACCTGGGCTGGCACTGAGGCAGGGATGCTGCACATCAGGATGTCCTGGATGAGGGACACCACTCACACCAACACCACTGAGGTGCCATTCGGTCTCCCATTCCCTCTGTAGCCCTGGCCAACAGGTAGCTCCAGCCAAGCAGCAACAGCCTGGAACAGGCCTTGCTCTGTCTAGTAGATGAAGTGGCTATTGAGAAGATGCCCTTGCAGATGTGCCACAGAGCATCATGCACCTTCCATTAGGAAAGGTTCCAGTCATATGTGCTGAGAAGGCAATGCCATCGCATCCTGCAATCACACCCTGACTGGGACCATCTTGCTGTGAGGACCTTGCTGTCTGTGACTTTGACCTTCAGTGTTTAAGAAATACGTAAAAAACCTGGCTATAATACATAGACTATACTTAAGTACTACTTAGGTAATGTGCATGTAACTTCTGGGTCACTAAGGGTCCTTCTTGTGAAGAAGCAAATGGGGAGAGGATGGGAACAGCTTTAGTGACAGGTACCAGTACAGAAGCGAAGGAAGGCCGTTGCTGTGCTCTTAGAGGTGGCAGGTAAGGAGCAATGGTCTGAAGCTGAAGGAGAAGTAGGGTTCAGATTAGACTTTGACATAAGGGCTGAGCAACTGAGAGAAGTCACCCACTGAGGTGAAGCTGCCTGGGCTCACATGGAGCTCAAGAAGCGATTTGGAAACAGCTTCTGCCAGGAAGAAGCGTTTGTCTAAACACAGCCTCTCTGGCCATCTTATTCGAGAACAAAGACAGAGTTTCTGAGAGCCAGCATGAAACCTGGCTCATTTGAGTGCTGTGTGTTCAAGATGGGTCTCTAGATACTGAAGCTAATTCTGTTTCTCAGGCGAAATCTCCATGCAATTTGCTGGCGGCCGAGTGCAAATAATGAACACCAGTTGTGGTTCAGTACTACAAATGTTTTCACTCAGAAATCAATCTCTCAATCGAGGAGATCATTTGCTGCGAGAAACATTATGTCACCCGAACCTAGGAGATGAGGCTGCCTGGTCAGCTGTGAGCTGTTGACTTGCTCTTGATCACAACACACTTCAGCTCCAGTGCTCACTGCCTCCTCCTTCTCTGCCTCCCAGTACTCCAGGGCTAATTTTGTGCCATTTATTCCTACAGGGCTTTAATGTGATGAACATGTGGGGAAAGAGTGCAGGAGGCAGCATTTGTATTGTCTGCCTGAGGATGACTGCAGTGTCTGGGTACCTTGTCACAGCAAGGAACGACTGTGGAGGCAAACATAGTGTACCAGATATGTCTAAGCAGTTGTTGATCTTTTGTATTTTAGTTTTCTCTTTAATCTTTTCCCTCTTAGTTAAACATCAGAGAGTCAAAAAGCCACAGAGGCCCAGGTGTGGCTGTTGTTAAAGATCAGGACTAAGTACCAAACCCAGCTGGGACAGACTTTGTTGAACCTGTGCAACTCTGGGAGGCTGCAAGGAGAGTGCTTTACGAAGTGGTTTGTACCAGAACACCTGTATAAAAACATCATGTTGGGGTGTACCCAACATCACCACTGGATCATGTGAAAATCAAATACCTTCAAAATGCACTTCAAGGTTTGTAAAAGCTTGAGTGGGTTTGAAAGGCCTCTAGGTGCCAACAGAGCACGGTGCAGCACAGGTATCAGATGTTTGCAGTCCACCGGGATCTCCCATCTCTGCCTTGTTTGTCCCAGGTAGAAGTCTCTAGTAAGCTTGTAACCTAAAGCTGAGCCACCAGAGCAGATTTTGTCACCTGGGCTCACTCAAAGGTCTTCCCTTGGGAGTTACTAAAGCTACTTCGGACTGCAGCAGGGACAGTCGCTATGCTCACACGCCAGATGCCAACCTGCAGCCCATGAGAACAGACCCCAACCACCCCCCATGCTGCTGGGTGCCCCAGGTTCTGAGCAAGACTCCCACCACCTTTCACATCCAGACACATTTTCTAGGGAGACTTAGCAGCCATTAAATAGTGAAAGCTGAAATCTGGGGAAGGAAGGTCGCACGCTTCTGTTTCTCCCAGAGCTTTTTCCTAAGCCACAAACACAGGTTTCAGGAGGAACCACACCAGGCTGGTGACTGCTTTCCACCTTTCAGTTCAGCCCCCTCCTCTGGTCCCTGCCCACCCTTCAGAAGCACATTCATACCTGGTTGTCTGCAGACAGTAAACCCAAAGACAGACAGCACCTGGGTCCTGCGGGAGACTTCTCCTCCTGTGGCCTTGAAAATAAGGGTAGGAAGAGGGGAAAGAGGAGAACTGGGTTGTTAGTGCTTCGCTGTTTTGCCCCGCTAGCTCATGTAAAAACAGCTGCGTAAAGGCAAGATAAAGAGCTCTGTGGTTTCAGCTTCTAATCTCAAACAGCAAATGCTCCTCAAAACCAGTTTGCTATGTGCCTACATTGCTTAGAAGAAAGGATAAGGAGCCCAACCAAAAAGAACACGGTATAGTAACTGGCAAATAGTATTTAGTCACAGAGGAGCCGTAAATAAAATAGAGGATGCTCTGAGATCTGAAAGCTTCAACAAGCCAATTGCATCTCTTCCCAGGAGGTTTTGTCTTCTTTTTCTCTTGTTGAGATGTCCCACTCACTATTGACACAGGCATTTCCTCCCAAAATCCCATTAAAAGAGAAGCTTTTCAGCATGTGTCAGGCATATCCTTATGTGAAATGTGCGAAGATGTTGCAATTCCTATTCAGTTCACTTTGAGTCAGTACAATGAAGCAGTGCAATGCAGGTCTCGGGGGCTGGGGAGGAACGTGGGAAGGAGAAGTTAATTAATCTACAGTAATTTTGGACCGCTGAGTTTCATTTTTGTGTGTACCACTAGGACAGTACTCATGGAACAGGTTGAAGATGCAAAAAGGAAGAATCAAGTACTGATATGTTAACTATAGCACTTACAGCTTCAGAGAAAAAAACAGATGTTTTCTAAATGTAGATGTTGCCAGGACTGAAGTAACAGCTGACACGTACTGATAATTACTCATTAGACTTGTTCAGTGGGTAGAGCTTAGCAGCAGCGGAGTAAAGGCTGTGTAACAGGCTGACTGCTTCCCCCGGCTCTGAGGAGTAACTGAATTTCTGCTTCAGCTTCCCTTTTTCCTTCCTTTTACTTCCCATTATCAATTTCAGCCCTGTTGGTGCCCGCCAGCAGCCCCCATGTCCTCTACCCCTGCCCTGGGCACGCACCCCATGGAAGTCCTGAGGCAGGTCCCTGCTGGTGCTGTGCGGGAGCTTTGGCAGCCTTCCTGGCGGTGCCCCATCCGTATGGCAGGCACTGAGCAAAGGGGAAGCTCAGAGCAGTCCACCTGAGAGGTCTCATCCACACCAGTTCCTGCCCCACCCAGGGCCATGCACCCGCTTGGTGCCAAGCTGACAACCGAGCTTCAAACACAATTTTGGGGCAGAAAGTGCAAAATCCCGCCAACTGGCACAACACATCTCAGTGGGAACATCCCCAAGGGGTGAGTCCTGGGGCTGCACGAGGCTGTGGGCAGAGGAGGCATCAGAGAACCTCGGGCTGTTTATGCTGCAAGCACTAAATCCTGCTGTTAGTCACCGGTGCTCCCAGCACAAACAGTGCTTTGCACACCAACAAGTGTCAGGGGTGAAAGAGAACAACAGATTGACTTGATTTAAAGTGAACATGAACAAAATATAATCCAACCAAACCCTCACTTCTTGTTACCAGAAAGGCACTGGGCTATAGAAACGCTGTGTTTGAAATTACCTTCTAACTGCTGACTTTGAGTTGCATCTTTTTGGAAGGAAAGCAAATCCACCAGATTTTCCCAAGGACTGGAAAACATCAAGATGTAATACCTTTAAAGTTCATTTTCAGAGATGTGAGTGTGATTCCACACTAAACCTGCACTGTGTCCAAGCACAGCTGAAGATTCCCACTGGCAAAGTGGAGTGTGTTGCTCTGCCCAGCCACCCGAAACTCATGGCTACCGGTCTTCCTCCTCCCCCTTGGGACACCGGGAAATCACCCCATCCCTTCCTGGAGAAGCTGTGCCACTGGGATGGAGAGCAGGAAAAAGAGTCCATCCACGCTTCACCCTCCAGCAATCTCAATTAGTTGGCGGATTTAGACCAAGCAAGAGCTGTAAATGAGTTTTAAATAAAGGCAGGCTAGGCTTAAATTAAAAGCTCTCTTTCATAAGGCAGCTTGTGGCTATTGTCAGTTCCCTCAGCCCAGGCATCGCTGGGTGGGCAGCGTTGGTGGCAGGCGGTGCCCAGCACCGGTGGAGTGGATGCGTCGGCTCCCTTTGACCACAAAGCCACCTCTCCCCTGAGCCATCTGCGTGCAGAGATGTGTGTAGCACTCCCACGTGCGGTTGCACCTTGCAGGGTGGGGTCTGACACTTCCTCTGGTGGTGTCACCGGGGCAGAGGCTCGCTTTGAGCGAACAGGCAGGGTTTTCCCCTCTTTGGAGGGTTGCAAGAGAAAAAGAAACCCTGCCTGCTCCGGGGGAGCGTACCTGAGGCGTCCCCCCAAGAGCCCCACTAATGGCCCCCATGCCCTGCACCACCCCAGCATCACCTCACTGGGGCTGGGCTGCCTTTCCTCTCTGGTGGGTCGGGGTTTCACTGTGCTTCTTGCTTGCCATTATTTGTTTAGCCATCATTGGTTTCTTACTTTATATATGAATTAATTGTAAGTATATAACACATATCATTGTATACATATTATATATGTTTGATATGTATAATTCTACCACACATACACTTTTTACGGGGGTGTGGTGCAGCTGGAGCTGCTGGTGCCCACTGCTCTGGCCCCCCAAGGTGTGCGCACCCTCATGAGCCCCCCTGCCCACCACAGGCTGTGGTACAGATACATGTGGGACCCCCTGGGTGATGGGAGCACCTGCCCAGAGAAGGCTCTTGCGTCCCCCCACCCCTATCCTCAATATGTCAATATTTCAGCTGCCCTTTAACCACTCACCCTGTCTGCAGCTCTCACAGCATGTCCTTGTCCTCAGATAACTTCTTATCAGTGGCAAACTCTCTCGTGTCACTCCTCACCCCTTTTCCAGGCCATTTACAAAGCCACTGAGCAGCTGAGGTCGCAATGCAGACCCCAGTGGAAGGTCACTGCTATCATATTCTGAGAGCTGGCTGTCTGCTCCTGACCTCTATTTCCTGTTTTTCAGCCTATTATCTATAGATAGCAAGTCCCAGTTTCTTATGCCTGGGCAGCTGTGTTTCCTGAGGAGCATTATCTGCAGCATCACTTTGTTCTGAGCTAATGGAGCTACTGTGCTGCGGGAAAGGGTGTGCTGGTCCCAGGTTGCCTGTAGCTTGGGATGTCTGTACATGTGCCTACAGGTCCAGAGCGACCCCACTGCTCTGGTGTCTTTGGTAGAAGCATGCGTGTTTTGGGTTCCCTCTGTGGCTGAGGGAAGAGAGGGCAACTCTGGAGCTTCCAAAGGGCTGATCCCTGTCCACCATCTAGGGCAGATGCTCATCATCTGGGGATGAACAGCAAACAGCAACAGTCCCTGCTCAGCACAAGTCTATAAATACATGTGGTGCATTGGGTGTATGCATACGTGCTGTTTGTAAACAAGCCCAGGTGATTTTGCAGCTGGGACCAGGCTTGGGGCATATGCTTTTAGCACTACTGTTTTTCTCATGTGGTGGTAAGTCCAAGATGTTTATTGACTCTTGCTGTGATGGGTTCCTCCTGGTTGCCTAAAGATGTATAACCAGCGCCTGCACAGATTTGCTCCTCACTACCAGCACCTGAGAAGTACCTATAGCATGTGGCAGCATGAACCAGATGGGCACAACTCATTTCTCTTTCCTCAGATCTGGATGACAAAAATAACATGAAATGATATCAATTCTCTCATTGTTTCATTTCATGATAATTTTCTCCTCCCTCCCCTCTCTGCCCCACTGAGGGACGTTTTGGCAGTTTGTGAACATCCCCCTGTTCACATTCATGGAGTGTTACTGCAGGCATTTCTTTCATGTGACAGCTTGAAAAAGCGATGTGAAAGCTTTCCTTCTTGTCTTTTTGGCCTTTCCTTCCATCATCTGACCCTCATGAATACTCTCCAGCAAACAGTTTGCCTTTCTTGCATGGTAAGATCTGGAAATAATTGTGTGCCCCGGCACTTATTTCCATCAGTGAATAAGCTTGTGGTCTTCGCTCCACAGTTCATTTTCTTAACTCCAAAATGTGCCTTTATTATTTATTTTCACCATTGCATATATTCCGCTTATCCCCACAGTTCACTGTTGCCAATAAAGTAGGAAAATGAGGGATAATCGCCACTTAAATGCTTTCAAACCGGTGCCATGTGTGGAGAAAAAAAATCCCAAACCAAGGAAAAAGTCCTGCATCCTCTAAAGAATGTCCAGTGAATGAGCCCTACCCAAAGTCCCCATTTGTTCTGATGGATCATACAAAAACTCGAGGTCCTGACAATCTGAGAAGCCGTGTTTTGATTCCTTGAATCCCCAACCACAGATCAAAGGTTGGCTCAGATCAGCAGATCGGTTGTAATGGTTCTTGCTGATCATTTGTTTGTATTTGGTATAGCAGGCTCTGGGAGCAGTGAATGTCATAATCTTGTGTCATTGTATAGCTGCAAGGAGATCACTGATGAATAACAATAATATGCACACACATAACAAATAGAGGCAGCAGCCAAACAGGAGAATAATTGCTGTCTTGGTGGAGCTTATTAACTTAAATTGTGCAGAAACAATTTCTGGAGGTGGTTGCCACCTTTTAATTTCCTGAAAATACCAAAGACCAATGTACATCTTTCAAAATGTGTGCCCTGAGAAATGCACTTCATCTGACAAGGGCTGAGGATACGTGTGTGCTTTTCTTCGGCTGGCTACCGAGTACTAAACTGGCCCCATTTGATCTGGACATCACCATGACCTGGCCCCCACAAAAGCACCCATTTCCTCATCGAGCATTTCTCCTGTGCACTGACATGAAGTGACCCAAACCCAGCTGATCTGAATGTCCTCCCTAAATATGAGTGCTATTTTGTTGTACTGGGATGGCTTTGAGGCCCCAGCTTGCACCACGGGGAGGTTGTTCCTACATCCTGCCATTTTCAAAGCTGGGAGTCTCTGCCCTAGGGTCTCTGGAGCAGCTGCCCCACTCTCACACCTCCAAGCAGATCTACCCCTGGTTTTACTATAAACCAAAGGAGCTCCACAATGCAGCTGAGTGCTCAAACCAGTTCTCTAGCTCCAGCATTAGCCAAAAGCCAACCTTCAACACCTACTTGGTTGCCCATCCATGGTCTTTCTAAACAAGAAATTATTCCAACAGAAAAATCTGGGCAAGCTTTGGCCAGATTCAGCTACACATGTGAGCTGCTTTTTGCCATTTCACTTATGCAAAGCAACAGTAAACTCAAGTTAAATACCTACTTGTTTATTAGATTTAACTGCATTTTACAGCTTGGGAGCGATCTAAAGCAAATCTAACCTGAGTACATATATTCTGTAGAAGTAAATGTGAAATCTTGTTTACAGTGAAATTTATGAGACTTTTCCTAGGATTTTGCACGCACTCTCTTGGGAATCCTCGCTGAGATTCATCGTTGGGCCACCATCTTTAGCTTAATCTCTGCAATCATAGAATCACAGAATCAACTGGGTTGGAAAAGCCCTTTAAGATCATCAAGTCCAACCGTTACCCCAGCACTGCCAAGTCCAGAAAGTGCCAGACCTCAGTTAATCACAGCTGAAGCTCATTGAGTTGACAATTGCCAAGGAGGAGGCATTCCAAGGCAGGTTCTCGTCTCTGCTGGCTGGCATTAGCGGGAAGTCAGAGGAGTCATTCTCAGTACATACTGTTTTAATTAAACTTAGTGGGATCCTCAGTTAGTGGAAATTAGCAAAGAGGGGAATTCCTTGCTGCTGAACTGTGGAGAAATGTATGCAGCAGTAGGATTCCCAGGTCCCTTGCTTGGCTAATGAGGTGCACTGCATGGGCTGGGTCCCTTCGGTGCAAATGTGGGATAATCAGCACGGTCTGGAATTGCACTCCAGGGAGAGCCAGTCCGTCATGCTCCCGCGCCGCGGCTTGAGTCTTCTCCCGTTCCAAGTTAATAATAAACACAAGCCAGCTAAGTGATATACGTGACACATTTATTACCGTGTCCTTTAGAAGCAATTTCCTTTCTGCTCTGTTTTCTCACAGACAGTGTAATTACCGAGTTAAAGAGGACAGAAAAAAAATAGAAAGAAAAGGTTTCCAGATTTGATCTTTCCCAGATGAAATGGCAAAATTAACGAACCAGTGTGTACTCTTCAGAGATGTAAGGAGATATTCCTTAGGGTTAAGAACTGCATTTCAGCAAGTCTTCAAGTGAAGTGGCACAGTGAAATCAACTCCGTATAGGTACAGCTTAGCAACAGGAGTTTCTTATATGATTATCCTCAAGCCATTTGTTTGTGCCCACATGGAAGGCAGGCATCGTGACATTCCCAGCTATGCTTTGCAAAACACACCCAGCCACTCTTCCTCACATAACAGATTGCTCAGTTCCATACAGAAAAGAAATAAAAATAATATGAAGCAAAATCCTAAGGCTGTTAGAGCAGACAGCCATTGCCTTTATCAGAGCTAGGATGTCCCAGGCATAATGCCTTGTCTTGGGTTGTGGAGGGGGCAATGCCATGTGCTTTGTGATGCCTGTTGCATGTGGTCAAGAGGTTATTCTGCCCCTCTACTCCACTCTTGTGATAGCCCACTGTGTGCAGTTCTGGAGCCCACAACATAAGAAGGACATGGACCTGTTTGAGCTAGTCCAGAGGAGGGCCACAAAGATGATCAAGGGGCTGGAGCACCTCTCCTGTGAAAACAGCCTGAGAGAGCTGAGGTTGTTCAGCCAGGAGAAGAGTCAGGGGTGACCTTAAAGCAACTTCTTGTCCCTCAAGGGACACTACAGGAAAGCTGGAGTGGGACTTCTTACAAGGGCATGTAGTGATGGGAGAAGGGATGGAGAATGGCTTTAAGCTGGTAGAGAGGAGATTCAGAAGAGCTATTTGAAGTTCTTTACTATGAGAGTGGTGAGGCATCAGTACAGGCTGTTCAGAGAAGCTGTGGCTGCCCCATCCCTGGCAGTGTTTAGGGCCAGGTTGGATGCGGCTTGGAGCTACCTGGTCTAGTGGAAGGTGCCCCTGCCCATGGCACAGGTTTGGAACTAAATGATTTTTAAGGTCCCTTCCAACCCAAACCATTCTATGGTTTTTTTTCTGTTCTGTAGTCCCATCACCAGGGAGCCTCTTTAACCAGGGACCAGAAACTAGGCCCCCTATCGCAAATTGTTCAGCAGCCCGTGCCCTAAACTGTCCTAAAAGTTGCATAAACCAGAATGCTGTGAGGAGTGTGAGTGAGGGTGTGCAGGGAGAGAAGCATGGGGGAGAAAGGCTGATGGGTTTCTCTGTACCAATATGCCCAGTGAGAAATAGTTTCCATGCATGCTTGCAGCCTCTTCTGCTTGGGATGAAATGATGAAGCCCTAAGGCACGATCACTACAATGGGCTCTGTGTAAGATGCGGCTTATAAGCATTTGTCAAACTGCAGTAAGCACAGGACAGTGTGGCAACGTGTCCTCATTCAGCTGCAGTTCCCATGAGTGATAGATCATGCTGGGTAACTGGGCAGGCTGCTGCTTGATTCTGGCACAAGGAAGCAATCTAAGGTGCTTGTGTTTTAACCCCTGTATCCCAAGAATTGGCTTCCGACATCTTCAGAGGGCCTGCATGAAGTGTCTCTGCCCGTGGGCATCACAAGCAGGAGTGCTGTCCAGGTGGCAGGGACTGGGTGCTAAATTGTCCCCTGGAAAGTGCTCTGGCCCAAGATTTGGAAACTTTCAGGGCATACTGCAAAACCTGCAGTTGTGCATGAGTCTGCTGCTCCGTATTAGCTTCCAAGAAGGGTAGTACTGTGGTAGAAAACCAGGGAGTCAGAGACAGCCAGCGTGGATGGAAGAGTGGTAGACAAAATGTGTGGTACTGCAAGGCCCCCAGCCTCACTCTTCTCTAGTATTGCCAAACTAAAGCACCCCAAGGGCATCTCCAGACCAAGCACAGAGGGGAATCCTTGGAAGGGCTTTTTCCTGTGTGGGAGGTCTCAGGAGCCGGTTATCAGGAGTCTCAGTACAGTGGGGGCTGGTCTTGAAAGCCACCTCTGCCAGGGCAGTCATTGGGAGCCCCCCACAGCTCGAAAACCCTGGTTTGTGACTGCTCATGGTCAAACTAAACAACTAGTCATGGGTCTGGTGCCACAGCACAACTTATGCTTCTTGCTAGGCTGCTGTCATGAGATTGCCTTGAATGGGGAGGTTTACTACAGCCAACGGGAGAGATGGGTACCCTTGGGTTTGTGATGCTGGGATATCCCTGTGCTGTGGGTTGAACATAAAGCAGTAATTAAGTTTAAACCTTCAGACGCAGAAATTATGGGCCAGATTTCAGCTGGTGTAAATCAGCACGGCTCTGCTGGGGAAAATGGAACAAACCTAGCTTGTGCCAGCACAGGCTCTGGATTGGTGCCTTTCATTGTGCGCAGTCACAAACACTGCTGAGTGCCATGCAATTAGAATGAAAGATTAATAAAATCATATTTCGCATTGTCCTCAGCACATACAGGCCTTTTGGAACAGCTCAGCAGCCACGTATTGCCAGTGGTTCTGACCCATGTTGCTTTCAAAACTCACTGGTGTGTATGGAAATTAATATGGCTACATGGTGAAAAGTATTATCCTCTGCATTATCCAGTAATTTAGCCTTACAGCTAAGCAATTCATTTCATTTTGCCTTATAGTTTTTATTCTGATTCACACACAGCACTTCCAGCTGCTTCATAATCTGAGCTGTTCTCTAGGCAGTATTCTTGGGAATTTAGGAGCCCTGTAGGGGTTTGCCCGTATGCTGTCCTTGATACAAGTCGGAGCCAGGTGCGTCAGAGGAAGCATCTCATCAGCTCTTCATCTCCTCCTGCAGTTTCTCCATAATTCCTCTTTACTAACAATCGTTCTGAGGCAATGATTCGTTACCACTTATACAGTGGTCACTTGGCAAACTGAAGTCCACTCATTTCCTTTTGCAATGCTTGACACCAACCCAGCGAAAGACTTAAAATGCATGTTTTTAAATATTGAAAAAGCCTCTCAGGACTATGCATTTGCTGATATTCTGCCCCTTTTTCCCTAAATAAGAAAATATATTTTTCTAAAATGCAGCTATTTGCTACCTGTGGTGTAGACTCCCTCTCCAAAATTGTAATTGAATTTTGCAGGTCATATCTCAAACTCGCTTGATGTGATGATGCTTAGGATATTATTGCCCGTAAAACAGTAACAGCAGATTTGCTATTTAATCATATTGCATTTCTGATTTGCAACAGAAGTAACTTTATGGTGCAGCTGAACACTGGAGCTGAAAATAAAAGCAGATTAAATTTTATTTCTGGGAGTGCAATAGCCTTTATTCTTGCAATTAGTGACCCATGTCTTCTCAGATTAGAGTTAATTACTGAAACAGATAAGCTGTTCTTGCCTTTGCTGTTATGGCTGGGGCGATACTAGATCAGAATGACATGGTACATGCTCACTGCACTTGGAGAGACATATTCTTGAGTGAAAATTGACAGAACAATTTCAGCAGACATAAAACCTTCTCCCGAATTTGCACAAGGCCTGAGATGCTGCTGCTGCAGAGTGGGCTTTGCAGTATTTTCTATGAAAAACTGAGGTTGTGGTGTTGTTTTAGAGATCATGAACGCATCAATCCTCTAATGCGGTAGTGCTTCTATTTCATGTCCATGGCATACCCAGGGTGGCTTGCTGTGCATTTCCTCATAGAGAAGGAGCCTTACTCAGCCAGCTGGATGACAAGAGAAACCTCAATAGGCACACTTTGGATCTGCTAAAGCAGTGTCAAGTACCTGCAGATCCCTGTTTGATTTCTTCTAACCTGGAAAAAGCTTCTCAAGCAAAGGGGCTGCTACTGCTCCAAAAAGTAGCTCCAAATTGCTACTGCTGATAGTCTTATTTCCTGGCCTCGGCTGGGGTCAGATGTCATCCCCTTCATTGCAGAGAGCATCTTCATAGCTCAGACTGGCAGAACCTGGGATCTTGGGGAGCAAGCTCACCTGTGGTACCTACTTAGGACATACCTAAAAGGCAGCTCTGATTTCTCCTGGAGCAAGACATTCCATGGCTTGCTAGTTAGGATGGTTGTTTATTGTTTAGGCCACTGGGTCTGTATTGCATGATAGGATTAATGCTAGACCTCAAAAGGGTTTTCTCTTGATCTTAAAGATCCCAATGTCTCTCTGTTGATCCAAGCACAGTGGGAGAAAAAAGGACTGTCTAAAGGGGAATCAGAGCTTGCGGCTGCTCTGATCTATCCCTCTTCCTCCCCTTTCTCTCTTTATTGACTACTAAGAAAGCATGTAGGCTTTAGTCTTTACCATTAGCACCCTGTTTCTGTTCCTCATAGCATCCTAACTCAGTGCTCTTCTTTTGTGCCCATCTCTATCTGATTTTGCACATCATTATTCCCTGGTAATCACACATTCAACTTAATTTCCTTGTTACACCTGCAAAAACTTTGCTGTTGGGAGCAGGACATAAGGAGAATTTCATTCCCTGCTGCAGCCCCTGGTTTAGATGCGAGACAAGAGGAGACAAAGCTTTGCTCAGCGCCTGTATGACAGCAGGGCACTGGGCTGGGAAGGGAGGGAGGGTGGTGGGCAGCCTGTGGTCCCTCTCTGCTATGGGCTTGTTCTCAAAAGTGTGGGTCATTTAATCTCAGCGCTCTGCTTTGGCCCAGCTTTGTAAAACTTTGCTATTACAGGTGGGCTGTGCTTTCCAAACATATCTAACTATTCTCGCGCTGTTGAGCTTGGCTTCCCTCCTGTCTTCATTTAAATCCCCCTTGAATACTCATTCCTTCCAAGAGGCCTATAAACGCTAACCTATGTCAAGATAATGTCATTATCACTACCATCGATGGAGTAACTCATCAAGTGCTGAAATAAATCACTTCCCCTAGGGATTACTGCCTAAGAGCCAAATGTAATCAGTAAAGCCTGGGTTTGACAAGGTTGTCACAGATAGAATTCATTTACTAATGAGCTGCAGCCTGAAGTCCACATCAGTAATGTGTCTGTGGTTTAAATGAAACATTACAGAGACCTTCTTCTTAGCATTTGTTGCTTGTTAGATATGCTGTTTGTCAGATAAGTCTTCCCACTAGATGGGAGGGGCTTCTTCTTCCTCTTCCCCCAGCTGAACAACAGGTTTCTGAGCACTGTGTTTATAGTTTATATACTGTTTTATAGAATAACCTTTGCTCCTTTGGAATAATGTACTTCTTGGGCCTAAATCAATATACCAGCTACACTATCGCCTGTCCATGAAGGGATACTGCCTTTTGCAGCAGCACTTATAAAGTAGTTCCTCCTGACAACTGCTGAGAGAAAAATAAAGGTGCTATCTGTTCACCGTGCTATCAGGAGAAAACTTGAATCATCGATAAGGATGGTTTCTAAGCAACCAAATGCAGTCTACAACTGTAATAACAGCACTTTGGAAGTAAAGCACTTAGTCTGGTACATTCGAAGCTGCACTCTCCAATTAATGGCGAATTCATATTAGCTGCATTGTCTGGCAGACACACATTAACAGGGCTGAAGTGGTTCTAAAACAACACTCCAGGAGGTAGAACAAAACTCAGAAGCATTCAGACCTCCTAAAGATTAATTGTTTTAAAGGGGTTTTACATAAAATGTCCTAAAGATTTCAGAAGAAAATAACAATTCTTCCCTTTTCTACCCGATAGGATATTTCAGTGAATTGTGTCTCTGTTCAAGGATAGCTCCTAAAAGCTAGGAAAATATATTCACTGCCATAGGTTTTTGAATATTATGCCTGGAATCCCCCTCAGAAAATTGACATAAGTACCATCAAGCCTTGTGTTTATTAGAGTGTAGGATCTCTATAAAGAAAGCGTGCTCTTTGTAATAGAACCATATACTATATCCTTCTTTGCTCTACTGAAATGTAAGAAAAGTCCAAAATAGGATCAAAAAATATCTTTTTCAGTTGGTAATATGGAAATCTGTGAAAAACACCTTTCCCTGCTGCAGTCCATTGCCTAAAACCATCATTCCTCCTCTGTACTCCCTGCCATGCATCTTTTCTTGTCTGCTTCTCTTCTCTGTCTTACTGCTGGGAGAGTGTGACTGGTCCTTAGGAGGCCCCATCACAGGCTTGTTGCTGGGAGCCAGGCACTGCCGCTATGGAGCACTTGGAAATGGGAAGCTAGGGTTTCAGCTAGGGTAGAAGGCATCCTTGGTGGTTAGGGACCATCTGGGGGGGGGTCGTAGGGAGCCTATGGAAGCCTGCTCCCTCATTCACTCATGTGTGGCACTGAAAGGGTCACAAACCCTGTGGTCCATGTGGGAACAAGGGCCAGAACTTCAAAAAAGCGGATGTTTGCTGGGGGAAACACAGGCACTGTGGCCACCCAGGAGCCTGAGCAGTTCACAAAGAGCTTTTCATGCTGCAGTTTGGGTCCTTTTAAGTGGCGTGCTAAGATCTCCCCATAATTTCTCTTGGACTAGCTGTGGCCTGTAAAATGGGGGTGGAAACATTACATCTGCTCTTGCTTTGTCTGACTGGTCTAGTTAGACAGTGTCTAGCACAGATAGTGCTGAACGCCACTGAAATGCAAGTAATACCAAATTACCTGCAAGACCAAGCTAGAAGAGTTGAAGAATCTCAAGGATGCAGCACACCAAAGGAAATCTGTGTCCAGGAACTGTGCAAGGAAAAGGCCGTGAATGTATTACTTGCAGACTTCTCTATGCTAAAGTACATTTGACAAACATTATAAATAAGGACTAGTATGATGGGGTCTGTCCACATGTAAAACCTCTTCTGGCAAGCTTGATGTATTTAGTTTTGGGAATATGCCCTCCGTTTCTCCAAATGCATGCAAGAACCAGTCTCTCCTCTAGTCGCTCTCAGGGAAGGACATTTGAGCAGAAGCTTCCACGGGGCACCCTTTGGGGAGTAACCAAATGGAAATTACATGTAAGGCCATGAGTGCCATGCAGGAAGTTATGAGAGAGAGGCTTCCCTTTCACAGCAAGAATGATGCTGTCTTTAGCAGCATCACCATTAGCAGTACACAGATGCTCAAAAGAGCACACAGATGCTCAAAAGCAAAATTCTGGATGCCTGCAGGGACTCTCAGCTCATCCCAAAGAGTTGTCCAGAATGATGAGAAAAACTAAAACAAATGCAAGGATATGGGTTTCTTGTTCTCCCAGATACATGTATTACTCATGCTGCTTGATTAAAGAATACATTTTGGTTTCAAAACCAAGGTGAATCCTGTGAGCATTGAGGGTGATTCAGGGCCTGGAAGGAAGGAGTCCAAACAGTGTTTGTACTTGTGTAGAGGTTATTTCATGCCTCTCATTTCTTGGCATATTTCACATGGGTATATGAAGGAGGGAAGCTGTTTAATATTGCCTATGAGGAGCAGGGAAGAAGGAACACAGGCAAGCCCATCTACATGCAACCCATGAATGCAAGGGCAATGAATTCTTCAGCTGAAACTAAAGAATGAGTTTGTGAGCATGACTTTCCCATTGACAGAGCAGGGGACTGCTATGCCTCCTCTGCAGCTAAAAGTGGGTCACAAAACCAGCCTGAAGGTGAGTTTTGGTTCTGGGTGACTCCTGCTCTGTGCTAGGAGGATCTTTTGAGGTGAGAGTAGCTTGGTACATCAGGGAATGTTGGATGCCCTGGAGGCATATGGAGGAGCTGTAGGAGAGGCTGAGATGGAAGACCCATCGTGGGCCCACCTCTGCCATCCCAGATCCACCACAGCCATGCAAAACTGTGCATAGTGGTGGGTAGGTACTATTATGACCCACCTACCTATGCTGTGTCAGCCATGGAGGTGTTCTCATGGCACAGGAACAAAACACTGAATAGCAGCTGGGCTGTGGAGAGGGTGTAAGGAGTGGAAAGGTCTCTCCCCTGCAGCCCCATCGCAATTATCCATTTTATTAATTACCTGTAAGGAGGGAATTCAAAAGCACAGACATAAGAAATCTCCGGGCTCTGCACAGCTCTTGCAAAAGAAGAGTTAAAAAGCCCAGAACATCCTTCTCAGGGCAGCTTCAGACATTTCTCTCCTAAAAAAATTCTATGTCAGCTCCTCAGCTGTACTTACATATGGGATACATATGGAGGAGAAAAAAAAAGCAATGAGTGGCGCCAAACGGGGCCTGCTGCAGCTTTCAACAGTCCTCTCCGCTTACTATTAAAATGTAGCTTTGCCCAGGGAAAACACTGCTTTATTGCTGCAAAAATACTTCTGAAAGACATGGCCCTTGGAGAGCAGCAGGGAAATGCACTGCGGAGCGGGCAGCTCTGGGGTGGCATAGGCTGAGAGCAGCAGCCAGGTCAGGCTGTCCCAGAGACACCCAGTGCTGCTGAGCAGGGTGGTGGGGACTCAGCACCCTGAGGAGACGCTGGCTGGGTGGGCTGGGGTACTTCCAGGAAAACACAGCAGTGATGTTGCAGCACGGTGTGCCCTGCTCAGGCTGCCCCAGGTGATGACCCAATGGATGGGACCATGACAAGCCCACCCATCTGTCCACCACATTTCCTCCCACCATGCTTTCATGGGTAGGCAGCTCTCCTCCATCATACCCAGGTATTAGTGAACACATCTCTCCGGGTGACTGGAGAAGATGTGTTCCTGCTCACGTGTTCTCTCCTCTTCACATCCCCGCAGTCCTGGCCTCATTTCTGTGCTCCCCTGCCTGCGTGAATCAAAAGGAAACATACATGCCTGTTTGCATCCCACCACCGTCGGCGCCAGCTGGTCCTCTCACTCTCCTGTATTTTGCGTGACGCTGCCTGGAGGGGTCAGCTCTGGCAGGGGCTTCTCTCCCCACTGGCCCTGGAAGGGGAAGAAGGAGAAGTGGAGGCTGAGACCTGGAGGGTGACACAGCAGTGGGGCTTGGGAACCCCACCTGTTTTGAAGCCCTCAGCCGCTGCGGCAGTGTCACTGTCCCCAGGAAGTGGCTGGCAGCTCCTCTGAAACTGCCTGCCCCCATCTGCCTGCCAGCTGCCCTCCCCACTGTTGCTGCCCACACAGGCATCGTGGGAGGGGGGTGGAGCGGGAGCGATGCTGAGTGATGCTCAGCGCTTGGTGGGACGGTGAGCTGCCCACGGCAGGGATGGGAGATGTGCTGCCCATGCAGCATTGGAGGAAGGGGCCTTGTGAGCTGTGGCCTAGGCCCTTTAGGTCATCCTTTCCTCTTCCATAGCACCTTGTAGTCATGGAGCAGCATGCCAAAATCTATTTCTGTTTAAGGCAAATTGCACTTCAGTGGGATACCAAATACTGGCACAGACCTACAGAGAGGATGTTTGGCTTGGAGCTGCATGAGGGCAAAGGCTAGTTATAGTATGAACCTGATGCAGATTCATACTATATCATAGAATTGTACAATGGTTTGGGTTGGAAAGGACCTTAATATCAACTAGTTCCAACCCCCCTGCCATGGCTCATTTTTCAAGAGCTGTTTTCTTGCCTGAACTAAAATGTGCTTGTTTTCATGAGCTGTACACATCTCACCCACCTGACAGCATCCTCAGATGCTGTGACAGCTGTATTGCTTCTTAAAGCACAACAGGAAGCTGTGAAATGCTTCGTTATCAAAGCTCCGTCTTTTGGCTGCACCGCATCTGCGATCATTATCCATTTAAGGCTTCTTGAATGACACTGCAGAATTTTCTTTTCCAAACAAGATGCAGAATAGATGTAAAACGGTGCACTGCTTTGGTTTTGCTTATTCTTTTCTTGTCTTCTATTTAGTTTCAGCATGTATATTTTTTCCTTCTCTGTTTCAAAAGTATACACTCTCACTCATGCGGTAGACAGCCTTTACCGTTAATATCTCCTCACATGATCTCTCTACACCCAAGTGAGACTTGTATTCATCTTTTCCTGTAGGAACCCACTGGTGAACAGCTGAACTTCTTAGCAGTTTGGTTATAGCCAGCTAAGACAATTTTTATGAAGTTATTTAAAAAGATGGAAAATGAAATTAGACTTCATTAGGAGAGCACTTGGTGGCAAAGTACGAAGAGGTGGTGTGATTAGTGAAAAAAAAATGCGGAAAGAAAATAATGAACTTCAGGAAATCTATTGGCCAGAATCGCTAAGTTTTCAGAATATTTTGCCCACATTCAAGGTTACCTTTCTGGGGAAAAGAAAAGGACCCCCTTTTATCAGGATAGTGTCTGGGAAACTGTGAGAAATCATATATTCTGTCACTCCATCCATGCTGACATTTCTGAGGCAACCACAGGCAGAGGGGAAAAATACTGGGTTGGAGTGGAAAGGAATGAGTGGTTGCTCTCAGGGTATAAGAAAGTAACACAGGTGTTAAAGTGCCCTCCGCTGCCAACCCAAACAAAGGGTGGTCTGCTCTTAATTTTCCTTTGAGTTACAAGGGTGTCGTTTCCAACTACAATGAGATATCTTTCCATAAAGTTTAGTTTAGGAATCAAGATTATTTTTTTTTAAATGGAAAAATTAACAAGTCTGGGGATTTCTGAACTCATGTGCTTTGGCAAATGAGGTTGATTTTAATGGCATTAGTGCTGAGTGGACAAATGGGACTAATTTGCAGTATAGTGGATTCCAGAGATGTAAGAAAATTGCTGGTGATAAAGATTTATGAATACCGTGCTCGCGCTGATGAAGTGCCTGCTTGTTGCTACTTGCAGTTTAATACCAGCTCCCCTTGGATACTATTTTTTTTTAAATCCTGTGGCCTTTTTTGGGACAGAAAAGAAGAGAGCAGAAGGATTTAGAAGATAGGAGTGGGGTCAGGCTCTGCGCGTGCTGAAGAAACAACAAACTGTTCGAGGTCACAGAAGTTGTTAAATCATGCTCAAAATGCTCAGTACTTTTGTCCCAGCTGCTACCATCAAGCAGATGTTTGGCTGCTTGTTAAACATGGAGATAAAGCTGAGCTGGCGTGGTGAGGATTGTTACTGCTTCTGCCTGGGGCCTGTGCCAGTGGGAGATGTTTCAGATCTTAGACACCTGCCCAGCAAGATGCACAGTGCATGTGGAGATGCTTGGGAAGGAGTGGCTGAGACCCAGAGGATGGTGGGAATGATCTGACTCCACTCCCTCCTGCTGCCTCCAAGGAAAAGATTCATAGGATCACAGAATCATGGAATCTTAGAATAGTTTGGGTTGGAAGGGAATTTTGAAGAGCAGCCAAGAACAAGTCCAACCCCCCCCCCCGCAATGGACAGGGGCATCTTCAACTACATCAGGTTGCCCAGAGCATCATTCATCCAGCCTGGCCTTTAATATCTCCAGGGATGGTGAATCCACCACCTTTCTGAGCAACATCTGCCAGTATTTTACAACCCTCACTGTAAAAAACTTCTTCCTTACATCCAGACTGAATGTCCCCTCTTTTAGTTTAAAACCATTACCCCTCATCCTATCACAACAGGCCCTGCTAAAAAGTCTCTCCTCATCTTTCTTACAGGCTCCTTTTAAGCACTGAAAAGCCTCAACAAGTTCTCCCCTGAGCCTTCTATTCTCCAGGCGGAACAAGCCCAACTATCTCAGCCTGTCTCCATACAAAGGTGCTTCAGACCTCTGATCATCTTCATGGCTCTCCTCTGGACTTGCTTCAACAGGTCCATGTCCCTCTTATGCTGGGAACCCCAGAGTTGAACACAGAAAGAAGAGGAAAAAGTGTGGGGATTCCTAAGGCAATGCATGACTTCTGCTGCTGGATGCTTGGTGGTGTTTCCAGGCAGTCCCAGGAGGGAAAAAGATGAGAAGGGAACAGCCACTCATCTCTTTGCCCCATCCGTGCCCTTACAGGACATGTGCACTTTCTGTATCTCATGCAGCAGACAGGGAGGAGCATCTTTGGGATAGGCTTGGACAGTTCTGAGCTCTGCGTAATGTCCGCTGATGTCAAAGGGAGTTTCGAATCAAAATGTTTTTAAACAGTTGCAACTTTGATGAGTTTTTTTTTGTATACCAAAGTGGCAGTGCTCTGGGAAAGGATTGGTGGGCTCCCGGATCCTCCAAATACATTTCCATCAGCATCTAGTGCTGGGAAATAGCTATGGCTGGCTGTTGCTTCAAGCAGGGTCTTAGACATGGTGGGAGCAAAACATTTCTCTGGGTCATTCTGCTTCCAGGAACTCTTGCTGTGCACTGTTGGATGTGATTCTGAGTTGTTTAGGGGGAATTTCTGTGGCTCCTGAAATATTCTGACCTTGACTGTGGCTTTGTTCCTATATCAGTGACTAATGCAATTCATTGGATCTGATGTAAAGTGGCACTTCCAAATCAGTGACATTTCTTTAGACTTATCAAAATACACAGCAAAAAAACCCCACAAGAAATGTCAAAAGAATTGACTGGGCAAGTAAAGTTCTATTACTCTATGTAGTAATAGAACATCACCCTTTGAAATATGGGTTTGCAGTTTCACACTGTACCATAAACAGCAGATAACTCATGTACCCTTCTGAAGGCTAATTCATTTGTGTAACTTTGGTTACATGCCTTGTGCTCAACCTTTATAAAATCCTGATGTAATCTTAATTGTTTTCTGCCTCCTGCATTTCTTGTTTTTCTTCTCACTTCTTTTTCACTTAATGATTCTTGACATTACTTATTTGGGAGGTTACATAAAAAGCTAACAACTGCAGCCGTTCTTTAAACATCAACCACAGCAAAATTAGTGTAACATCATCATTTATTTGTATTAGGTGGTGATTTCCCTGCTTCAGTGGCCAGAAGATCCTTATATAGTATCTATCTGGTGAAATAAAGTCCAGAAGGAAAGGAGCTAGCAAAGGAGGCAGAGACAAAAATGAAGACAGAAAGAACCAGTGTCTTTTTCCATTTGACTGTAGGCACCTTCTACCACCACACCTGCTCCGTGGCTCCAACACTTGGTGAGCTGATTTGAGCTGTTCTGTTAAGTGTATTTACATGTTTGAGGCTACACATCCAAACTCTAGGGCTGGATTCATCTTATACCTGGAGCATCCGAGCTAAACATGCAGCTGACTGATTTTCCTAGTCTTTCAAAACTGGCCGTCTCCAGGTGTTCACATGTTAGGCAGGTTAGATCTCCATCTTCTAAAAATAGATAAGGCCAGTTTTGCAAAGTTTTGTTACCAAAACCATCTGTCTTTATTGAAAATTCAGACAATTCAGGCAATCTCACCAAGGAAATGACCTCCAAGTCACCATCCCAAAAGGAGCCGGGCAGACAAAATATTTCTGTCCTTTGCCTAGCAAGAAAGATTTGAAGACAGTTTGGAAAAGCATCTTTAAGTCACATTGCAAAGGTGTTTTGTACCAATGAAGATGATGGTGAGTGCTCAATGAGATTGTCAGATGCAAACAGGTAATGCATTTCCATCAGGATCAATAACAGCTGGCAAGGCAACACTTTCAAAGGATCCTCTAAGTAGAAGCTCTTTTTTCCAAGCTGGCCATGAAATGCTCCAGAATCTAGATTTCCCTGAAAATCCCATTCCACAGAAGCTGCTTTTCAAAATGGTTTTTGGGACCCAAAGTCATTTTTCAGAATGCCTTTTTGAAAAAATGTTATCTTAGATCCTCTTAGATGGTGCTTGTGACCACAGGATACAGGGGCGGGGTTGTGATACCCAAGAAAATTTGATTATCAATTTGTTGAGCATGTTCCTAGGCAGACCAAGTGCAAAGAGTAATTTTATTTAGCTTGAAGTATCTGGTAAACATAAAGAGAAAAAGGGCTCTGTAGTTGGACAGGTCTTATCTCAGTATCTTTATTTACATTTTCAAAGAACACTGACGCAATTGAGCTACCAAAAGAAATGCTTTCCATCAGCCTGGGAACAGAACAAATTAGTCTTTAATAGTGTTGTGTGAAAACTATGGCAAATGTTATGTAAAACTGTGCAAACAGAATGTTTGCGTTCTAGTTCCAGGTCATTTAGTGGGCAAAAAGAGAGACATTTTGTGTGAAATAGACATGAAGCGGTTCGCTCTTATATAAGAATAGGAACTGCTAGATCATACTAATGGTGACATGCAGAGAACCAGATGCTTCAAAGCAAAATTCAAGACATCCCAGTGTGGATAATTATGAAATAGTCTGACCATAGGGGAAATTTCTGCATAAACGACTTTAGTCCTAAAAGGCTACATGTTTATATTGCTTTTGAAAAGGTTTTAGTCTGATTTCCCACAGACACAGCGCTTACACAGCCAATGCACTGCCTGGCTCTGCAAATCTCGGACTCTCTCCCTTCCTCCCTGCCTACTTTCCTGCCTCCAGCAACCTCTGAACACACCCAATCTCTGCTGTGAGGAGCACGGGGAAGAAGGTCTCACAAATAGTTAAGTTCCTACAGGTTTCATGAATAAAAGCTGCTCCCCAGAGAGGAGAGACAGGTAATCATGCCAGCTCAGGAGGAGCTTACACCTCATTAGAAACCAGAGAAACCACATGGGAGAGCATCTTATAAGGGCTCCAACTGTGGGAAAAGCTTAAACCATGGCACTCCGTCAACATGAGATGCAAATCCGAAGTAGCCACTGGCACTAATGGCACTATCTCTTTTTCCTATTGATTATAACTTGGTATATCCTCAGGATCTAATATAAATGCTTAGTTCTTTGTGACTGAGCATGTGTTTAGCTTTAACAACATCCAGGGGCAATGAGTGCTAGTTAAGTAATACGCAGATAGGGCATTTCCTTTTGGTACCAGGAATCTACAGATTTCTTTGTAGCTCTTCCCATAAAGCAGCTGGGCTTAATTAGCACATGATGCTCTTTATGCGCCAGCAGGCTAATTTGTAAATTAATTAGAAGTAAGTTGAAGGCAGTCTCTTCCCTCTTGGGTACGCTAAAATCAATTGTCTCAAAGTGTCGAAGCCCTGTCTCTGCCGTACTGGGCTGTTTGACCCTTCTCTGGAGTCAAAACCAGTTTAGAAGATTTATCTTATTCCTAATCTCAGATTAGGACAGGGCCACCCCATAGCACACGTCCTTTTCACACTGAGCTGCTGCAGAGTCCTCAGGATGGAGATACCTAGTGTCTTCAAAGCTTGGTCATCTTCTCAAAGACCTGGGCCACAGTGAGCTGCCCCATGCTAATCCATTCCCCTTGCACTGACAAATGATGCATCTTGTGCTGCTCCTTCATAACCTTCACAGCAGCATGAATAAAGTGAAGCCCCTTAGGAGAAGATCTGTGGTTCCTGCTGTTGTGCTCAAATTGACTTGGATGGTGTTTGGATATTGAACAAAAGCTACGATAAGAAGTTGTAAGGTGTAAAGGTGGGTTCCCTAAAGTGGAAAGAGAAGGACCTTTCAAACTCTAACCATTCTGTGATCCTACACTTCTATATGTATATGTGTTTCCCACAAAATTCAGCAGCTGTTATAACATTGCTAATGGGGAAATTTATTCAAAGATATTTTGGCAACTTCTTGAGGTAGTCTCATTTCAATTGCAAATGCGCAGCTCTCTACTTTACATCAATGTTTGTGCAAGGATGGTATTGTTCCAAGGAGCAGTACTGGGGAGGCATTTGGACACACCCACCTGTGGGTTGCTTGCTCCTAAAATAGAATAAGCAAAATGAAATCAATCTATATTTCATTTGGATGCCCAAATGATTTATAAGATGAGTCAACCTGTCAGGGACTGTCAGGGCTGGCAAACAATATGTCATGTCTCAGGCGGTGGATTATACAGTTCAACTGCAAACTGCAAACTGCAAATATGCAGGAAAACATTGTGCTGGAATCTGTTTAGGCAAGATGTTAATAGAGCAAGTTCAGAATTTCACACTGTATATACATTTCTTCCCACAGTGAGCTGAGCCATGTGTTCATGCAGTATTCTTGGGGATGTGGCTCTTATTCACATGGAAGAAGAGGCTCTGAAAGGACATGGAGGCCAGGTGGCCTGAGAGAAGAGAAGCAGCAAGACCTGCATTTTTGACACGACCACCTATTTTAATGTAATATCATGCTTCTCTGAACACCCATATCAGCATGTTATTTTCTATACCTTTTCTTTGGACCTTGGACATTTATGTCTATGCATGCAATATACTTTATGTTTCAGTCTTCTCTTCCATGTCTACCACACATCCTCATTTCCACACTCCCACATAATCTACTGGAAGGGTGTGTTTTTGGCATTTGAGAGGGGTGTTAACAAGGATCAGATGCTGCCATCACTTACGAAAGAGCTAGGTTTCTTTTGCCAGCTGTGGTATGTGCTGGTAAAAAAATAAACCCATCAGTGTGGACGTTACAGTGAAGTTCTTGTATTTAGCAGGTGAAAAGTCAGTACTTGACCTGTAGCGAGATTTGCTCATGGAAAACCCTTTGGAAGCTGTTTTTAGCAGCAGGGCATTAGTCACCCTTGGAAGGCTGCTTGCTGCTCAGCACTTCTGGCTCACACCGTGCCATGCCGTGCCACGTTTAAGGATTGCTTTGGATTCTGCAAAGTGTTAACAGTGACTCCCACTTTGCCTCAGGTGTTGAGTTTAAGCGCACGGTTGGCGGTTATTTTAGGAAAACATGAGCTCACATTCCAGACAGCTTCCTCTTCGGTCAGAAGACATGGGTTGTGGTCCTTCCCTGTGCTGGGGGGGCCAGGAGGGGTAATGCCCTGTGTCTGCAAGGAGACATTGGGATTTCTGCTGAATCAGTTTGGGGATGTGGGGTGGTGGAAAGACAATGCAAGGGTGACAGAGGGCTGAGAAAGGGATGTTTTCTTTGTCAGATGGAGACTGGGCAAACAGGAGAAAGGTGGGCAGTGAGGTCATGGAGAGAGGTCTGAGGAGTGGAATCTATTAGAGCATCAAAAGCAGTGGATTGAGTCCTGCTGTGTTAAGGCAACTCTTAAAAAAATTAAAAAAGAGAAAACACAGGTGATGAAGGAGGAAGTCAGTTTGATAGGCTGGACTGCCCGCAGCGATGCTGCCTTGGAGCAATGACTCTCACTGGGAAGAAGCAAGGCAACTACTGCCCAATGGACTGTCACCCATCCCCTCCAATCTTCAGTTCTGCCCCATCTGCAGCACTGCTGGACCAACTGGAGAGGGAACTCTCACACAGCTCCCCAAAGGAGTGCCAGATTTGGCTGGCAAGGTGGAAGAGGGGAAGGAAAGCCCTGGTGAGGATGGCCTCATGCTGGCTGTGCGGGCATGAGGGTGTGCCTTGGCAGGAATTAACAGAGATTCAACCATGTTGCTTCTCCTGGAACCGCCAGGCCTTTCCTTCCTCTGCAGCTGAGACAGGGATTTGCAGAGAATAAAGGCTGGTAACACACATTGTCACTGCTTTATAAGGAAATGTCTTGAAATAACACATACTTAGAGCTTTTAATGACATCTTTATCGTATGGGAGTCTAGGAGTGTGTGGACTTTGAATCAGATAAACGAAGCTGTGAGCTCTTTTTCTGATGGGGAGTACCCTTACAGGCATCTCTGGGGGCAGCCAGGAGGATCTGGAAATTCATTTCTAGATGTGACACAAATAAGCAAATATGAAGGTGTTAGAAGAGATACAGCATTTAGTTTAGGCATCTTGTGTTGAAACACGGTGCTGTTTTGCTTGGAGAATTTTCAGGACCACTGTACCTTTCATTCAAAATACCTAGAAAAATAAAACATGAAAAGTAAAACAGAAAATAAAACCCAGGCTGAACAGAGTCTTGTTTGATACAAGGCTGCTGGGAGATGAAAAATGGTTGTTTCAGTGGGTAAATTATTCCTTCAGTTTCACTGCTTCAAGGCCCTCCTGAGTTGCTCCAAAGGCACAATGGGGTCTCAAATTTTGCCAGGGAATCCTCCTGGTGCAGGGAAACTCCTGCGTGGCCCCAAGCCAAGGATGTTGCTTAAGAGAGGGTACAGTTGTTTTTAGACCAAGCATGTCTCTCAGTGAAGGGCTGAAAGCATGATGCAGCTGAGAAACTCTCTCTTTTCTGTTTCCATTTTGTGGCTCCTGCAATAATCTTTCAAAGGAACCTTATAAACCTCTAGGTATAAACCTCTAGGTAGTGGGCTTTTTTAAGCATTGTTGTTATGGTAATAGTTCTGTGCTGCCTCCTTTGTTATGTGTTAATGGAGCCCTCCTCTAAAGTCTACTAATGAAAGAAACGTAAACCTCAGTGTGTAAGTCCTTATAAAGTTGCAAATCAAACACATTTGTGCTGCTTTTCCCTGATAAGCAAGAAACTGGAGTGGCTCTGCATCAGGGGTTGGTATCAGACCTTAACCAGGGAGCTTATGTCAGCTGCAGTGCTACTACCGATGATACATTTGGTGCCTCCTCCTCCGTGTACAAGGCAAGAGCTCTAAAGGAGTATTTTACACAGTGAAAGGTCTCTTAAATGAGAGGGGAAGGGAAGGGAGAGGGAACCTTCAGACAAATTAGGAATAATAGAGAATATAACATCTGGAATTTGGATAGAATGATTCATAATCTGTAATATGCTTTCATCATCTGTTTAATACAACTTCTGAATCAACCTATGGAACATATTCATATAGAATTTATTTCCCTGCAAGTGAAGTCCAGGCTTGTTCACAGGGCTATGGAAAACTCTCAGTTACACCCTTTAATTTTATATATTGCCATAAATAAAATAGGAAAAGTGGGATGTGTCTTATTTTCCCACATAGGCCAGGGTGTCACCATACATACTGTGTAGGCAGCCCAGTCCTCAAAGCACTAGACCACTACTAGTCGTAAGGGGGTGATGAGTGCATGTGGATAATGGTAGACTCTGAGCATTTCTGGAAAAAGCTATGGTTTAGATAGCATCCTGAGAAGCCTCCCAGCTTTTTATTTCCTGAGGTTTCTGCGAGCAATTATATATCAGGCAAGTAAATGAAAGGAAAACCCACAAATGAGTGGGAAGTTTAAGCTGATTTCTGGAGGGAAAGTTCAGTGTAAAGGTAGGAAGGCTGAATTCTGACAAACCCAGCAAATGTAAAGGTGAAGCCAGCTATTCCTTTCTATTTCCTATTCCTTTATAAACAGAAAAAGCGAGAGTCTCCGTAACCTCACTGAGTCATGAAGAGCTGATGGTTCGGCTCACCTAACTTTGCTTTTATGTACTTTTGCTCAAAAGCAAGGACTATCCACCATGACCATGGTGGATATCAGCTCCTCCTTAGCCACTGAGTACTCACAGAAAATATGAAGTTTCAAAATAACTTTTCAAGACAGGCAGGATCTTGCTCCAGAGATCCTCCAAGCTTCTGAGGGCTGGCAGGCCTCCATATGGTGTTCACTTGGGAGCAGGTAAAACGAGGGCAGTCTCAGCTTTGGTATTCATGGGTGGGAGATCAGTTTTGAGCCCAGATGATCTTCCAAACCCTCAGGAAAGCTTAAAGTAGGTGGGCTCAGGCTGGTGTTCTGGGATGATGGGAGTTGAGTCTGGTATCAGGCCCCTCTTTGTGCATAGAATCATTGAATCATAGAATGGTTTGGGTTGGAAAGGACCTTAAGATCATCAGGTTCCAACCCCCCTGCCATGGGCAGGGACACCTCACACTAAACCATGCCACCCAAGGCTATGTCCAACCTGGCCTTG
>JAOEHY010028611.1:43245-54818 GCA_025447955.1 Psilopsiagon aurifrons | reverse complement strand
TCCCTGCCCATGGCAGGGGGGTTGGAACTAGATGGTCTTAAGGTCCTTTCCAACCCTAACTATTCTATGATTCTGTGGTGGCTGCATTACCTGTTATTAGGTTATGTTGAATGTTAGAACAAAAAATGCCTTGGTTTAGGGCTAGTTGTAAAAATAATCATATTTTGAAGAAAGCTTTTCTTCCTGGTGGTTTTAGAAGTTAAATCTTCTTATCAGAACAAACTATGGTAATGCCTGGGCCTTGTTCTTGATTTGTATCTGCTCTGCCATGCAGCTGAAGCAGTTTCTCTGAGATCAGTGTCCACTTCCTTCTTTCCACTTTGTCCCATAAAAAGAGGAAAGTGTTATTCCCAAAGCTTAATTTAAACCTCTTGAACTGAAAATCAAATTTGTATCCTGTCTATCCACAGTGCTGCCCATGGTTTGGGGATCAAGAAAGAATTGATTGACTGTTCCTTCACTTGATGAGTTCCAAGCAAAAAGACAGATTTAATATAAGGATAAGGGTATTTATAAGACTCCCTTGTATTTACTATAGTCATCTTTAACTGGCAGTGGAAGCGGTGGTTATTTGACCTCTGTGGACCAACTTGGAAACAGAAATATTTTTGTTTCAGTTGAGAAGATTTACTCTGGTAGCTCTTTCCTATCTGGTTTGTAAGAATTAACACACTAATGTCTAATACTTGCAAAGGCATCTTGAAGCCTTTTGCAGCATATTCTGCCTGTCCGAGAGGTAAAGCTACTCCAGTTTGAAAACAAGAGTTTACTATTTTAGCTCAGTCTTTTTTTGCCTTTCCTCACTGCCCCAGGAGAATTCAGGACTGCTTTCTCAGCTGGTCTACCTTTTCAGCTGTAGTTTTGACATTTAAAACTAGACATGGAAGAGCTCTGGTTTTCAGGTGGAAGAATACCAAAATTATTTCTTTTTGTACTTGGTTTTAATCTAAATTAAATTCAGCTGGAAGTGAGGAGGCTTGTACAAGATACTGTGTCTACAGAGCTGACCCTGCTTTAAGCAGGAGATTGGACCTTCTGAGATCACTTCCGAGCTGAAATTTTTATGTGATGCTACAAAGTCCTATAGATGGACCTCTGTGCCCACCAATAGTTCCCTTTGCTTAGTACCCCTTAGGAATACTTCTCTTTCAGCAGTGGCATATATCGCTCATTTTGTAAATGATGGCTACAGGTGATGAATACAATATTTTTGGTATGCATTCTTACCAGTCTCTTGTGGGGTCCTGTATCTGCTTCACCCTAAAGCTCCTGACATCTCTGTGAGGGCAGCATGATGGAGTGGCTTGAGTCAGAGGCTTTGGCCGTGTGGCGTCTTGAGCAAAACCATGGATGTGTACTTTGTGCACTGGCACATATGTAGGGATCTCAGGAATAGTTCAAGTCTGTCAAATCACCACTTCACTGAGACATCCCAGTTCCAGCCTTGAAGCAGCCCATCCAAGGCAGATAATAGTGTGCTCCTTCTAGCTCTGAACTGGCTGGCATGCTGCTGGCTACAAGACAGCAGCATGCCAGCTGACAAGCTGACAGTCAGTCTAGACAAGCTGAGCTGTGAGTGGTGGTAATGTGAGACCAGATCTAAGTGTGAGCACAGCATGGATTCTTTTACAATCTCTATGTCATTATATCTTTGCTGAATGTGGCCTGAACCAAAGAAACAGATCAAGCCTATTTGACAATGTTCAAAGTTACAGTTCCTGAATTTGCTGTTGCCAGCACCCTGCCTACTTTTTCCTGCTGTGTTTTCACTGGTGAGGCTGACACAGGACATAGACACCCTCTGTGGTTCCTTCCTGGGCAGCCAGTACAGTTGCTGACTTTTGTGTAACACTTCTCATTTGCCTGTAGGTAACGTTCACATGTACAGCAACGGCAGGATGCGATATACCTACCATCAGAGGCAGGACAGACGAGAACATCAGGGTGACGTAAGTGGAGAGCAGGCGGGGGGCTGGGAGTCTAAAGGTTTTTCTGACACATGAGGTGCGAGCTGGTCGGTGTGGCCGTCTTGTGAAACAGTCTTGTTTCCACCCTCCTGAACAGAAAGCTACAGTCATGGGAAGTGAGCTGCCTTCAGAGTTTACACCAAGTTGCAGTTTAATTTACTGCTGGTGGTTCTCTCAGACTCTCATAGCTGTCATCCAGTGGGGGAAACGCTGGTGTCTCTTGCAACAGTGCTGCCTTGAAACAAGATGGTACCAGTAAAGATGGTTCCTGTCTTTAGCACAGAATATGCATTTCCTTTCTGATTTAATTCTGTAATTTCAAAGTGTAAAATGCACTTTTGAGATAATACGATGCTCTTGGCTCCTTCTCCCTTTTATTCCAGTATTGAAGATGGGGTGTTTCTAATCTGTGATGCTTAATTAACCAAGGAAGGCACTTTATAGCAAGAGCTATTTTTATGTTTTCTCATCACAGAAAATCTAAGTATATCTCCAGCACTCCATGCCCTCTGGTCTAGAGCAGCGGGAATGAGGGACTTACTGTTCAAGAAACCAGATTATATAGTGAGGACTACTGTTTTCTGGGCATAACCAATTATATTTTAAAACAAACAAACACCAAAAACTCCCTGAATATATTTTCTCAAGGTTAAAGGGGAAAGTGTACTCTGCTGAAACTGGAGGGAGCTCAGGAGGTGAGGTAGAGAGGGAATTACTTTCATCTGACACTGAAGAGGGGAGAAGGTTCTGCTCACTAGCACAAACAGGACAGAAAACACATGTGCTCTAGAAAAACAAAATATGGGCATGAGGCTTTTGAAATTCACTCAGTCGCCCTGGCCCTGCCAGTCCCCTCTGCCCTTTGTCACATCCAGAGAAGGGGCAATGGGTTTGGACCTTCAGAGTCTCGCTTCCTTTCCTGGGTGGGAACTGTGGGCTGCTGAGTTCCCCTGAGTTACTTTGGAGTGCCTCCTAAGCTGAATGCCTGTGAAAAGCAGGAGAATCAAGGTTGTCTTAGGGCTGGGAGGGTGAGAGGGTGATGCTATGGGATCCTTGTGTACACATGTAAAGGTGGCACTCCACTCTGTGTTTCTGTTCCTTCAGGGTGGCCTTGGGTTGTTTGTCCAGCTGATGCCTATCCTCATCCTGATCATTGTGTCTGCTCTCAGCCAGATGATGGTCTCCAGCCCACCTTACAGTTTGAGCCATAGGCCGTTAGTACCCATTACTCTAGAACTTACCTCGCTGGGGAGGGGGTGGGGCTCTGGAGGGCAGGGTGGTGTGATGGGGTAGGGATAGAGGCTGTCTGATTTTGTCTTTTGGGGGAGGTTGGGGTTTTTTTTGCTTTATCTCATCACAACGTGCCTCTTGTTGCCAGATGTCTCACACATCAGTGAAGGCCTCCTGGTTCTCAAACAGGTCTTGAGATGGAAGGTGTACAGAAGGTTGTAGGGTGCTCACTTGCGTAAGGGAGGATGTTCTTTGACAGAGACCTTCTGCAGCTGGGTGTTTCTGTCCTAGAAAGGGGCAGATGAAATGACTTTGAGAGACACTAGCTGAGCACCAAGATCCCATATGCAGAATGAATTGATATGTAGAGTTAAATTGGACTGTGAAAAACAAAAGCTAGATCTATTCTTCATGAAAGCCTCAGTTTATGCCTAATACAAGCAGTAGAGGAAAAGAAGGAATAAAAGACAGTCATGTAGAGTAAAAGACACTCCCAGAGAAATCCCCTATTTTTTAAGCTGTTTCATTCTAGATCCTGTGGAAATGCCCTGATATGCTCGGTTGGCTGACAAATGAAGTGAGGCTATTCTTACTTTGAATTGCCAACAAGGAAGGGGGAAACAGGCTTGATTTCTGGCTGCTTGCATCATTCTTGACAAAAGCTTAATGTATTTTCACTAGATGTTCCTTATATGTATTTAAAGAGGATAGACTGGTTACAGCCAGTGGTCCCTGTTTAGTTTTACAGATGACAGTTTGCCATTGATGATGTTAAATACTATAAATCACAGCTTAGCTTTCAGGTCCAACGTAAAGACTGTGATAAGTGCTCAGAGCCAAAAGGTGGAGTGGTTTTTAAGAGGCACAGATAAGGGTTATTCTGAGAAGCTAAAGAATATTGAGATGTGATTTCTGCAGTTGATATTAGGGCTGCAAATTAAGCATATACATATGTATACCAGTTTGGTTTATGGTGAAGAGGTGGTTTGTGGAAGACATTCACTGGAAGTCAGTTTCTAAGTGGGCAGTGATTTGCTTCTAGCCTTGTCAGCTGTCAGAGAAAAGCCATCCCTGAGTCTCAGCTGTTTCCGTGCTGCTTGGTTCCCTGTTCCCTCTGCTGTCCCTGTCTCTGCATGCTCAGGTAGCAGCACGCAAACCAATTCCTAAGTTTGGATTGGGACAAGAGCAGCAAATGAGCTGATCCAGACCTCAAACATCCTTCCTGAGTGACCAGGGCACTTCAAATGGAATTAGCTCTGGAGCAAAAGGCGTGCTATGCCGGCAGGTGGTGCTGCTCGCTCACTCGCTGCCTCTTGTAAAGGGAAATGCTGTGTTTGGCTGTGGTTCAGCAGAGAGCTGGAGCTTGCTTCACTGAACTCAGTGACCAGGAGGCGAGAAGCTTTTAAACCAGGTTAGGTTTCAATGGCACACAGAGATTTTAATGCCACTTCTTGACAGTGAAGCTGTCACTGACAGAGGTAGAGTCCTAAAGAACCATTTGTTACTTGATTACCTTTGTCAATCTCTTCCAAAACCTAACCTTCTGCTGAAGGGCCTCTCTGGCTGTGGGCCCGACTGTGCCACCCTGCTCTTCAGTAACACCTCATCGAATTTGCATGACTTAATTGCATGTCTGACTTCAGATGGCAGGTTTCTTGAACCATGTCCTGCCTTTATTTTGATGCTTCACACTCAAGCATGCTGCTGAAGCTCCATGAGCTTAAGTACTTCTCCTTTGAGAGTACACTTTGTAACCTCCATATAGCTTGTAGCTTCATTTTTACAGAAGCAGCATATGAACTAAAGGAGAGCTTATGGCCCTGTCTGGACAGGTGAAATAGCGAGCTGAGCTTCTTCCAGACTGCATCTCTGCCAGCAGGCCCTGCTGGAGTTGCATTAGCCTTTCTCTCAAAGAATGCCAGTAGAGCCTTTTGGTCACTTTCAGTCTATTTGGTTACCACCACTTGTCTATGAGTGCTGGACTTTGATGAAACTTGCAGAAGTCTTTGAACCACTCCTGTGAACCCTGGTAACAGACTGAAGGGCTAGCCGGATGAGTTAATATTTATACCTGGCTTAAGAATCAGGCTCACTCTTAATACAGCAGCCAGCTGGTATTTATTATGGGAAACTTCGGGCATGTTTCCAGATGGAGCTGTTCCTTATGAATCCAGCATTTGGGCACAGGTCCTTGTTACAGCTTGCGAACACACCCTAGTGAGTATCTCTAGGTTTGCTAAAGTGTCGGGGAAAATATGTGCAGGGCTTTGTCTGAAATGCAAATCCATGGGGGTAGGGTAAGAAGAGATTTCCTTCTAGAAAGTGCTTTCTGTGCTAGTTGGTGCAGGTTGAGTGCAGAGCGGGTCTAATTTTGTTCTTGCAGCCACAGTGTTCGTTGCAGCATGTGATGTGGTAAAGGAAGCTGACGCTCTTGGGGTTAGCAGATACCTTAGCAGAAGGGACTGGGTTTGACTTAGCAGAGGGGAGGCTGTGGGGAGCTGTGACAGTAGCTCCTGCTCTGTCCTCACCTTGGCGCAGCCCTGCTCTGCACAGGCACCGTTCTGCCTTGCTGGCTGCTCTCACCCTGCAGTGCACAAGCATCAGCCTCCAAGCTTTGTAACCATCCTTGGGGCTCACTGCCAAAAACAGATGATGGTGTCGTCAGCAAGGAAATTGCAGAGAGATTTAATTAGTGCTGAAAATTCTAGTGAACACTTTATTTTAAGTGGGGTTAGGCCTTGGGCAATCTGCCTCAGAGTTATGTCTGCATGCAGAGCTCTGCCCACCTAGCTAGAGGCCTGGCAGGTTTTCTCTCCCTGTGTTAACATTTCATTTCCACCAGAAATGCTTCTCCTTTCCAAACCTTCAAGTCCATGGATGCTTAGGAGTGATGTATGTTTTCACTGTTCTGGTATCATGGCATGTTGCACATTATAAATTGCTGGGAGCTTTTGCTATGCCCTTGAAGCATGTCCTACACTGTTCTGCCTCTTCTCCCTGAACTAGGTCTGTGGGTCACACACACAGGAGAGTGACAGAGCACTTGAAGGTCGTCTACTATGTATCTGAGAACTTTGCAGATGAATACACGGGCACGAACCTGAAAAATGTTGAAAAGAGTGTGGAGGAGGACTACATTGCAAACCTTCGAAATAACTGCTGGAAAGAGAAGCAGCAGAGTGAGTAGTGTGGGGTCAGGAGTGGAGGGTCCTGGCTGCTGCATGAGCTTTGGAAAGGGTATCAACTGGGGACTGAGTTATGTTACGGTTATACTTTAACATGGTGAGAGCACATTTCCTGTGTTGTTGGCTGTTTGTTTCACTGTATGACTTCGTGACAAATCCAGTATGTGGGGGGTTTGTTTTTTAATGCTGCTGTAGAACTGGTCAGACAAGAGTTGTGCCTCGGAGATTCTGGAGGGGGAAGGTTGCAGCCATCTGATTTTCAGGAGGGCTCTGATAGCTCTGTGCAATATTGTATCTGTTTGAGGACCACGTCTAAAAGTCTGCTGCCCTTGGAGTCCTCCATCCCACATCCTATCCCTGTTCAGAAGGGTATGGTGGCAGCACTGACATTGCCTTGCGTGCTGCTGAAGGCATGCAGGGTCTGGGGGGACAGCTACCCAGACAGACAGATGAGAGATGATCTGGCCAGGCAGCACAGTGTGGCAAGGGCAGCAAACTTTTTGCCAAGTCCCAGGGGTGACCTGACTTCTTTACCTGCCTGTTCCCAGCAGGTGACGATCACAGCTCTTGGATCAGTGGCCAGGGTAGGATTTGAGTGCGTGGGATGCAGGAGGGGCTGTTGAAGCCCCAGATAGTGCCCGGTGAGGCCAATGCACGAAGCTTTGACAATCTTAAGTTTCTTCTGCTGGGGTGACCATTGTGTCGGCTGCCTCACGAGCCTCCTGGGATTAGAGGCAGGTTCTGTCAGGTTCCTAAGGTTTTTCCCAGGATGAATGAGCTGTCAGCATATGTTAGCTTACGCCCATCCTGTCCTAAAGGGCACAGGGCATTTCCTCAGCCTCATCCTGTGCTTCATCTTGCCTTGAAAAACCATGAGTTGCCTCCTGTTCCCAGCAGAGACCGTGGTGGGAAGTGGCCTGGCGGGTGGGTCTCCCATATTGGGTTCATAACACTGGGCTTTTCCCTTTGCAGAGGAAGGCTTGTTGTACCGGGCACGCTACTTCGGAGACTCGGATCTGTACCGGCGAGCACAGAGCATGGGCACCCCCAGCTGTAGCAGACTGTCAGACGTTCAAGCCCTGCATGGATAGTCACCGCCTGCCCGCTCAGCAGAGGTCTAAGTACAAGCTGGTGATGCTTCCCCTGGCAGCAGAGCAGAGCACAACAGTGCTTTTAATACTTACTTAAATCTCTGTTTGAGACACAGATCCTCATGAGCCTCCTCTGGATGCACACACGTTGTGGGGGGAAGCACCCCCCGCTGTCAAGCATACACTTGTTAATCGGGAAATTGATTTTGTTTAGTTTGCATGGCAGCACCCTCGGCTCTCTCCAAGCTCCCCGTTTTCTCTGGCACTGGCAGTGTTGGGTCTCTAGGAACAGAGTAAAAGCCCCAGGCTTGTTGGCGACGCAGCTGAGGTCTTGTCAACTGTGCATTCGATAGAGCAGCCATGCACGCCTCAGCTAGTTGGGAGCTTTTTACCGGCCATGGCAGCCACCTGCCATGTTTTAATGAGCCCTTTTTTTGGTTGCTTTATTGTCTGTTTTAATGACAAAGCTGTTGTCCCCTGGTACTTGAAGCAATATGATGACAGGGAATGCACTCCTTCCAAACAGATGTTCCTTGCTCCTCCTGTTGCCTTCCCATGACACTCAAGGAGAACAAAGCAAATGGCCAGATTCACAGTAGGTTGTAGAAGTAACTTACTGTGTTAAACTGGGAATCAAAGAAAAAACAGCTGAGGGGGCACCTGGAAGACCTCAGGGGTTAGAGAGCTTGGATTAAGGCAAGCCCAGGGAGCACGTGTAAGAGCGGGTGTGCTGGGTCACAGGAGAGCTGCACAAAAATGAGGAGAAAAACGGGCATGCATCTTGGAGTCCTTTTTCTGCTTCATTATCTGAGCTAATCTCACCTACCAGGTAGTGCTGGGATGGCTGTAGAACACACAGACCCTGGGATGGCTGTAGAACACGCAGACCCTGGGATGGCTGTAGAACACGCAGACCCTGGGATGGCTGTAGAACACACAGACCCTGGGATGGCTGTAGAACACCCAGACCCCTCGTACCACAAAGTTATTGGAAAAGAGGGTTTCTGTAGAAAATTAATCACAGGTGAAGCCTGCCCCAAATGTTAGTTTTACAGACACCACTTGGGCTTGCGAAGACTACTTGAGGATGTCAGAAACCCAGCTGCTTCATTTGTAGACACAAGTAGGGAGGTTTAGCAGGGGAGGTTTTGTTTGGGTTTTATTTTCCTTGGCCAAGGGAGCGCGCCTGAAATTTTGGCCTTTAAAGCAAATCCTCTGGGTTGCGTTCGGCCTTTCTTTGGGTGTATCCTGTTTATGGAGCCATTCTTATCTTGATCTACCGGCTCTCCTGTTTTGATAACTGCGCCTCTTCTTTCACGACAGACCAGAATTAATTAGCTGCTTTTCGTCAATTGCCCCTCTGTACCTGTGGTCCGAAAAGAGAGCTGTTCTTAGGCAGAGGGCCTGCTGCAGATTGAAACAGTGGGACTGACAAAGCTGCTGCCTGTACTGGGCAGGGGGGGGAACAAAGGGGGAGGTACGGTGACCTGCGCTTGTCCAGAGACTGACACCGCTACCGCTTTTGTCCCCAGACTCTTGAAATGCCTGAAGACTTTTGGTGAAGTGCACTGAGTCGAGGTGACAGACTTGCTATTTGAAAGAATCAAACCTTATCTTACAAAAGGAATTGGAGAATTAGCAACGCACAACTGCCCTGTTTCTTCTCTCTGCCTGTCTCCACCATTCGACCTATGTCTGAGGCAGCGATTAGGACAGGAAATCGAGCTGCCCGTGTTCCTCCTTCCGTTCTGACACCGCTAGCGTGTGACAGTCTCATTGCTCCTGGGATCTCCCAACCCTGAGAACAGACACTTGGAGTGTAAAAGCATTAACTGTAGAAACCATGAAGCAGGACACCCTTCGTGACCCCCCCCTCTGGTCACTGCCAACGGAGAGAGGAATTGGATGATTTGGTGACAAAACTCTAAAGAAAAGAAAAACAATATATAATCTATTTAGAATTAATTTATAGCTGTATATATGTTGTACTTTTAAACTATGCAGGGGTTGGATGATTAAATTATTTTGTTTTCTGCCCGGTTTGGTAAACAGGGAAGTGGGAAGTCTCTTCCCAGGGTGTCTTGTCCTGCAGCGCTTTCCTGCCTGACACACTAACACAAGAATCACTTTGCAGTTACTGTAATTTACTTTCTGGAGGACAGCAGCATTCTGCGCCTTGGGATGTCGATACCTGCCTTTGGGTTTTAATAAAAGGAATTCCAGCTCTGTAAGGGGTAACAGAGAAAGGGAGGAAGCTGTCCAGATTTGTGGTGTGGTTCTGCTGCGTTGGCAGAACCCACAGCACATCAGCTGAGCCCCGGCGTCGCGCTCGGTGGTGGGAAGGATTGTCCCGGATGGGTTTTGCTCATCAGTTGTTGGGTTTATTTGTGCACGTAACTTCTTTTTTTGCAGCGTCTGCTTTAATTTTGCCTCATAATCAGCGTGCAGCATTTGCTCTGTAAAGAGGGCTTTCCACGAGCCGCCTCCCTTTGTTAGGGCTGTTTCTGGCCTGTCCTACACTTGGGGTTCCTCACCCACCAGCATTCCTGTCTGCAGCTGGGCTGTGGCCTTGGCACCCCATTTATCTCAAACATTTCCTGGAGGCGACCTGTAAAATACTGCTAATTCATGAGAAACAGAGCTTCCTATTGCTCCTGTTGAAAGAAGTGTTGCTGGGAGAGATCAGCGCGTGCGCCGGAGCTCTCCTGGGACCCCACCAAGCTCTGCAGCGCATCTCTCCATCACCGCTGGGCAGGACTGGCATAAGGGTGGCGGGAGGGCACTCAAGGTTAGGAGCCATCTCTTCAAAGCAAAGCTGGCACGAGCTGAGCTACCCTCTTTGGGATAAACTGGATTCTTTTCCTTGACACTCTTCAGTTCATTTCTGTCTAAAGACATTTCCAGTGAGAACCATCCCCTGACCCACTTAGGGGAATGAATCAGAAGCATGGCAGCCCCCGGGTGGGATGGCAGGGGCTGGAAGAGGTGAGAGGTAAGGTGGTTTTGTTTCTTTGTCATCAGGAACCCACGTGCTCTGCTTCTACCATTTACTTATTTTGCAAAATACTGGCCCTCGTGTTAGCTGCAAGCCTTACCCCACAGGCACCGTTACTTGGACCTGGTTTTAAACGGTTGGGGTTTCTTGGTTGGTTTGTTGGTTTCCTTAAATTATTCTTCTACCTTTGGTTGGAATAGGATGGAAGTCGAATGGCATTTGGAAATAGCTTTTACTAGAGGCTCAGGCTAGCCGGCACAAAGAGATCCTGGGGAGGGGGTTAAACAAGAAACATGTTCACGTAAGTTGCTGAATGTCTCCACAACAGCATTCCTTGCCCAGAGCCTGCCCACCAAACCCTTTTGATTATATTTTTCCAAGTAGATACCCATGGATAATAACAAGCCAGAAGGCATAGATCTTAACGGATGCTCAGAGCATCTGTATCTCTCTATTTAGAATTAATTATACAATTGTACATCTATAAATAAATGTTTATAATGTGAAAGGCTCCTGCTGTGTTGGTGTCCTGCAGATCCTCGCCCCGACCAGCTCCTTCACACCAGCCTTGTTGCATCCGCACGGATGTTCAGTGAAAGGGATTTGGTGTCCACGCTGTCCCAGCAAGCCCCAGCATCTGAGAGCTCCAGTGCTGCAGAGGCCTCCCCAGCGTGGGAGAGGGAAGGACCGGGAGAAGATGGAGAGCAGGTAGTGCCCCCTGAATTAGCCGTGGGTCCTGGTAAGGGGATGGCAAAGGCTTAGCAAGAGGTCTTTGCTTCAAACTGGTTCCACTGGGATGCTCCCAGTAGGGTGCCTTGTGCCTCATCTTCCATCAGAGCACCTTTGTTAGCCAGGTCCCCCTCATCCTCTGGCCAAGCTCTTTTTGGAGATGCTTTATTCTCACTCCAGAATCCCACCATCCTGGCAGCATAATCCCAGTGTTCAAAGGTGCCCCTCAGACAGGTCTGGGGCAGGCCGTGGGCAGTGAGGCTGGGGCTGCCTTTTGTCCTGGACAGAAATGTGGCCTGGACGTATTTCCCAAGAGCAGAAACTGCTGGCTCCTGGGGAAGGCCTGACCCCTCTGGTGCTCCCCCCCCCCCGCGCC
>JAOEHY010028611.1:27123-39153 GCA_025447955.1 Psilopsiagon aurifrons | reverse complement strand
CGGCCCGGCCCTCGCCGCACGCCCCCCCGCGGCCGGACCCCTGCCCAGGCCTCGCTGCTTGGGGGGGAACAGCAGCGGGAAGGGAACAACCGCCGTGGACACGGGTTCCCCGCGTTGTGAAGCGCGCCCCGGCTGGCACGGCAGCAGGTGATGGACTGTGAGGGGTCTGTATGTGCTGGCTGGGACGTGCCCGCTGATCGGCAGCGCCTTCCAGGCCGTGTTCGCGTGACAAGCCCCGGCACGGCCTGGTCCCGCTGTGTGCGGCAGAGGCAGCCCGGCCACGGGCCGTGGCAGGCTGGGCTCACTGCTGCCCTGCTGCCGGTTACAAACCAAACGGAGAGCCTGAGGCCCTGTGGGTGATCGGGGTGCCAGTGTCCCATTAGCCAGCGTTGTCCTGGAAAGTAAGGAGGAAAGTAAGGCCTGCTGGAGCAGAACGTGTTAAAAGCTGGAGGGCCCGGCACAGGGATACTGTTCAGTGCCAGGCTGGGGTAACCCCATCTGCCTTTCCCAGGGGTTCCATAGAGTGGGGGCAGGACACTGTCCCGCTCTGAGCCCTCTGCTCTGGAGGCAGAACCCCACAGGTCCGTTCGTGCTGGACCCTGCGTACGTGACCTTTCCAAAGCCAGACCCTGAGGAGCGCAGGAGCTGAGGGCCCATTAATTGGTGATAAAGGGCTTTGTTTGTCCTCCTGCTGCACTGCCCCTGGCTTTATCGGAGGAGCTGAGCACACTCTGAAGTCACTCCGGGAGCTATCTTGGGTACTGGCCTTCCTGAGCAGAGTGATAACAGCCCAGCAGTGAAAATGGTGGAGAGCAAATGTGGGTCAGGAGGGAGGGGGACAGGCTCTCCATGCCAGCACCATGCTTGCTGCCCGTGACCTCCGTGCTGGGTGGCAGCTGTGAGGGTTTGGACACCTCACCAGCAGCTGCAGTGGTGGGGATCAGAGGAGAAGCAGGGCTTGGATCCGTTGCCGTTTTGGGATAGGAGGCCCCAGCCAGGGGAGCGAGTAGCATCCCAGGGAGCTGTGGGCCAGAGGGGCTGCGCGGCGAGCTGGGAGCAAGCCCTGGCTTGCGCCCACGGCATGCAAGGCTACTGCTCTGCTTTTTGGGACAAAGCATGAACCAACCCCGGCTGTTAAAAATACACACCGATACTCGTGCGCTTGCAGCGCAGTGCAGCAAAGTATGCACACACACACTCGGGCACGGCTGGATGGTGCTTGGGATCCTGGTTTTAATGAAATCTAGCTCGTGTCTTTTTTCTCCCCACAGCCGCCAAGTGATTGGTACGAATGTTCCCTGGGTGAGCCTGAAAATAGATGAGGAACTGCTGGCTTTGGGGTCAAAACAGGGGGAAAACGGCAAACAAATGAAAAGGAGGTACAGCACCGCAGGGAAGGTGCCTTGCTAAAAATAACCTTGAATTCTGAAGCCCAGCATAAGTTTCTTTCTTTGCCATAACGCTGCCTGGCAGGCAGGGAAGCAGGCAGCCTCTGCTGTGATGGCAGGCCTTAAAGTGGAATGTAATTTTTGATCTCTGAAATCACATAATCCTAACACGATGCTGCACGCTTGTGCTTCTGCTGCGAGGGGAGGTGATGCGGTGCTTGCAGCTACTTTTCCTGCCCGAAAGAGACTGCAACCCAGGCTGAGGAGAGCCTCTAGAAATGGTCTGGGGATAGAAAGCAAAGTTTCAACTACAATGTTTGTAATCCCTGTGCTTCCCCTCCCCAGTGCTGCTGGCATCAACCCAGCCTGATTTCTGTAGCCAGGCAGTGTGTCTTTCTCCCTGACCTGCCGTCCTTTCTGCGGAGAGCAGAGGGGGCTCGGGATGATGGCTGAAACTTTCCAGCCAGGCTGTTCCTGGCCTGCTGTGTCTTGTGGGACACACACATACCACACCCCCCAAATGAGATTTGCTCCATCACTCCCATTTCCTGCCTGGCCGGCTTTGCAAAGGGTTAAGCCGGAGCTGTGAGGGTGGCTGGCACTGGGGAGGGTCCTGGCTGGGCCCCTGCCCAGGATGTGCTGAGCTCAGCAGTTCTGCAGGGCTGCAGGGGGAGGGGCCGGAGGAGAAGGAGGAGGAAGGGAGGGGATGTACCGGTTGGGGGGCCTCAGTGAGTGCCTCTGTGCACGTTGGGTGCAAACCGTGTCCCACAAATGCGGAGGGGCACATTCCTACCCCATGGGGTGATTGCGACTGCTCATGGTGTAGTCCCCGTCGTCACTTCACATTGGGTTTCAGCAGCTCCATGGCCCCAAAACCTGCTTTTAGGCATATGTACACATTGTTTTGGCACACAAATGCCAGTTGGGGTTGGCACAGAGACTAATGTGATCCTCTGCGTCCAAGTGGGGAATGTAACAAAGGGGCTGAGCTGGAAGGAAGCCACGGGTTTTGGGCTGTCCCCTAAGTGCCTGCAGGGTGGGAGCCTTTTGCACCCTCTCTGGCCCTGTCTGCAGTCACCAGGTCCTCAGTGGCGGCAGGGCGTGACGGGCACACAAGGGGTGACCCCATGCATCCTCCACCACTGCGCTGAGCCTGGGGCCAGCTCTCAGAGGCGAGCTGAAGGCTGCAGCTGCGTGGGACGCCGCGGCAGGTCCCGGCGTGCTGCTGGCTGGGCAGGTCTCCACCACAGCAGAACCTTTCAGGCTTCTCTGCCCCCAGGACAAGCAGCTGCAGGCAGGCTGCCTGCCTGCGACCTGCAGGAGCCGGGCACAGAAACAAGGAACGTGCATGCAAGGAGGACCATGGATGGGTTTTGGCAGCTCAGAGGACAAGTGCTGGGTTGGCATCGTGCCATTTGCATGGTGGGGGCTGTGAAATTCATCTCCCAAGTTCATTCATTTGCCTGTCCCAGGTAAAAGCCATGAGCTGGTGCTTGGGGGCCTGCCCCTTGGTCCTGCATCGTGGGTGTGGGCAGAGGCCCTCCTGAGCCGGGTGCTTCGGCCAAGCCGCAGGGCGAGCTTGTGCTTTGGTGCCATGGCCAGCACTGGGGTTGCAGCCAGCAGTGAGGAGCCAGGGAGGGGAGGCACGAGCATGGCTTGTGCACAGTACATAACGTTCTGCTGCGAGCACCCACAGGAAAACCAACCAGCAGCCCTGAACGGGGCTCTTTGTTCAGCTTTTTTTACTTTCCCTCCCCTCCCCACATCAACTTTTGCTTGAAGCTGATGGGCTCCCTGACCCCTGCTGCTCCCCTCCCAGCTGCAGCCTCCAAGTAGCCCCAGAGCGGCTCACCGAGTCCTAGACAATGCTGCAGAGACCCCCGATGTGAGGGGCAGCAGAGCTTCAAAACCCTGGGGAGGAATAGTTACCACCGGCTCTGCTCCACAGATCTGTAAAATAAAAGTAGGGCAGCTGGGAGGTTTCCAGCTGCCAGGGAAAACCCGTGTTTGGAGGAGGGGGAGCGCAAGGCTTTTTTAGTTTACCATACAGCAATCCCTCCAGATTTTGCTGCCTTACATAAAGTGTTTACTGAGCCAGAGGAGGGAACAGCCAACAACATGTTTTTGCATTTGTAGTACTGTACAGGCTGAACTTTTCACTTCCTCTCAATGGCTCTCACACATGTGTCTATTTCGGGGCTGGGCACGCATACAAACAAGCCGTGTACTGCACGGAGCCGGGACGTTCCCTGCTCCTGCTCTGTTCAGCCACGAGCCCAGCACACCACTAAGAAACAGCTGGAAAACAAGGAGTGGGTGGAGAACAAGGGGGGGGCTCCCTCAGGGAAATCTCAGCCCCCCCATTTTAGAACCTCTGGCACGAACTGGGCTTTCAGGGAGGTGTGGGCAATGCTCAGGCACTGCATCCTGCCAGCAGAGCCACAGGCACCGATCCCCCCGTCTCCCTGGAGGGTTGGAGGAGTGGAAAAGTTTCAGGTGGAGCAGTAAAAAAGAAAACCTCTTTCTGTATCTGATTACACCGGCTGCAGCACGTAGGGTCAGCGAGAGGAGGGGACTCAAGGCCAGGGCGAGGGGCGCTGCTGTGCCGGCAGACAGCAGAAGGTGTGCAGCTCAGTTCCCAAGCCCCACAGCGTTGTCTTCATACAGGGGGTATTTCTGACGAGTTTGGCCAATGTAAGTCAGGTGTCTGGAGTTAAGGATTAAAACCAGATGATTAAAACAAAACTGTTGATGACTGAAAGGCTCCCCTCTTTTCAAAAGAGCCGCTCGGGGATGGAAGTTTAGTACCAAATGCCATCACGTTTGAAGCAGTACCGACTGAGGACCAGCTTGCTTTGCAGGAGGCCCTGCAGAGCAGGGGCTGGCAGCCGGCCAGCACCGGGAGGAGGTTATCCGGGCTGGGACAAGTCTCAGCTGAGCTGTAGCCATACGTGAGAACGTCCAGACACCCTTTCAGAAACCATGCTGTGACTTTCCATGGGGCGCAGGGCTGGAACCGGGGCTTTGTCTGCAGATTGGGGCTGGCTTTTGGGAGGTATGTGGCTCTGTATCACAAAAAGCTGACTCTGAGACCAGGGCTAATTTAGAGACAAATACAGAACATGCCCACATGCCCTAACCCTAACGCTCTCCAACCCTCTCCCCCCCACCCCCCTTAGTTTTAGCTAACAGAAATTGCTGGTCCTATAACTATGATGGGGATGGATTCAGATTTATCTGTTTCAACCCAGATGTGGCTGGACTAAAATAGTGAGTAAAAATAAAATCCTCTTGTAAATAAGATGTTGAAAATGGAAGAATTTGGCATCTCAAGCAGTAAGTGCTTTAATTGCTTAGTAGAGTGCTAAGCCTATCTCCTTGCTGGCTAGAAAAAATGTGGTGTTGAGGCTGTAATCAATGGAAAAATGAGCATGTTGAAATGGTTCTGCCAGAAAATGGAAATCCAGTTCCCTTCAAGAACAGCGGTGAAGTACAAATGAAAACAAGATGATTAAAATGGATGGATTTAAATAAGGGGTTTCTGCTGGCAGAGCTAAACGAGGATTAAAATCTGATTTAAATCAATCCACTTTTGAGCACAAAGCAAGTGTGGTTTGGTTCCCCTCAGAGGGTTTCTTTTAAATTGAACTTAAGCTGACCGTTGTAACAGCCAAGCTGCTTCTGAGCTTCATTAAACCTCCCATTACCTACAAACAGCTGACTGTTTCTTTCATCAGACTCCCCTGCACAAGCTTTGAAAAGATAAACGGTTTCAAAGACACAATTATTTTATTATCGCAGAGCAATCTAATACGTAACAAAGAGAAAAAAGAGTTTCAGGGTATTCAAGATACAGCTTCTGCATTAGAGAGCAGTGTCCTACCAGCACTTGTGCAGACACAAGGGAAACACCAAGAGTGAGAAAACAGCTCCAGTGATACATGAGGTGGCTCTGCACCACCACTTGTCACCTCTTAACCGACCTGGGGCAGTTCCTGGCCTGTTCATCCCCCAAAACAATGGCTAGGGCTGAAGAGTGGTTTTGGCAGGATGGCCTACCTGTGCTCCACAGAGGCCTGGCTCAAGCAACAAGGACATGGGCTTCCCAGCTCACCAATCACGCGGTCCTTCGGCCACGCACAGGGAAAGGCCGAGCCAAGTTTCTGGGTTGCTTTCCCCACCACTACACACTGTAAATCTTCCCTCCTCCGTGAGCAATAAGGTGATTCTCCAAGTTCTGTGAAACTGATCCTACCTTCTAAGTTACAGAAACTGAGCCCCGCCAGGCTGTAACACTGCAGAGGACTTGGAGAATCTCATCATTTCTATTTACTGGCAGCTTTATGGGGGATCCCTACTCTCAACGTAAAAAAAAAGCACAACAAAAGCCCAGTCCTGCCGATGCAGCTGTCAGCATCTTGATAAATGGCGGGGGGTGTTTTGAAGCCAGGCCAGAGAATGTTTTTCTTCTGCTCTCTGACAGGAGCAATCCAAGACACACTCAGCCCGAGGACGGAGTGAATCCCAGGAGTTGCTCTATTGGCTTGTACCTCCATTCATCTGCCTCCAGCTCTTCCACCAAACCGGCTAGTTTTTCCATCCGTGCGACTTGTTGATCTGCGAGAAGTTCAAAGGTAACTGTGGTTTGCAATGACAGCACAATTAAACCTTCCAATTAGATGTAAATTCCCAGCTGCCAGTGGGGAGCAGAGCAGAGTGAAACCCACTGAGCCAATCTGAATACAAACCCACTCTACACAACACCCTGTGCAAACGGCGAGACCTCAGGAGAAAGCAGGGACAGGCTTTTCTGCCTTGTCCGGTGCTCAGTGTGTGTTTACCCATCCCTGCCCGTGCCATCTAAATTCAAGTCCTAACAGGGAAACACAAGGCTGATTAGCGTATGGGGGTGAGAACAGGATGAAGCTCATTTCTTTAGCATTAATATTTATAGTGCAAAAGAACAGAGAAGTTCAGAGAGAGCTTGGTCAGCCCACAGTAGAGCTGTGTGCAGCACAAGGAACTCCTCATTTTAATGAAGGGCCTTTGAGGAGGGCCTGGATGACTCCAGCAGAAAGGCTCTGCAATCGGAGCATGCTAATGACACAAAGGTCCCCATGGAGAGACAGGCTGCCTCCCTGGGGATCCCCAAGACATCTTCTTTCTCTCAGCTTTATTTAAAACCAGTTGTGTGTAGGGTATGCAGGCTCAATTTTCAGTCAAATTTCCTGCCATGGTAGGGAGATGAGAACAGCCCCTTCTTCTCTTGGCTCTGCTCGAAGTTCAACAGCACAGCAGCCTCTTGGAAGAACGGCCCAGCACAGCTGACTTGCTAGCAAGAGGCGTAACATGAAATGCGCATGATTTATGCTGACTGCAGCAGTGGGTGCTTTTAAGTGGGACTGTTCTCACTCCACCTCCTGCAGCTGAGTGCTTTTGGGAACTGTCAAACAAACAAGCGAAAAAATGATGACCTTAATCTTTTTATAAGCCTTTCCCCTTTCTTACAGGGAGGGGACTGGTGCCCCACAAATGAGTTTCAAAGGCCGGTGCTTATCAGGGTGCCAGTCTGTGCAGCAGCCCCTGGTAGCTACAGCTTCAGTAGCACCAGGGCTGTGGAAACAATAGCTCTGAAGCTTGGTTTTGCTTTATGGTTCACAAATACAGGAGCACAGCCTTGCAGGTTGCTGCTCATTCCCAGACCCCCCCCCTGACAATCCTTGCTGGTGGAGGAAAGGAAACCTCGCTGGTCTGAGACAACACATGGAAGTACCCATTCTAGCTGACAAGAGGTGGGGACCAGAAAGGATGTGGCCCTCTAGCAGCAGACACAAGCTGGTGCTGAGCTCTGCCCAGTAACTTGAGAATGAAAGTTGCTGTGCAGTCAGGCCCAGCATTCAGTTACAGGCAGCTAGGCAAAAGCCCCAGGAGGGAAGCAGTTCAAACAAGACGTAGGACTCTTCCTTGGGGAGGTAGGGAGTGGAGTCAGCCCCACCATGCCGCACCAAGCATCTGTGTGTCCATCTCCTGAGCACCTTTGGAAACCTGGCTTGACCCTATTGGTGTCACAAGGGCTCAGGCTGGGCAGAGAACCAAAGGTGGAATCAAGTGTCTATGTGCCTGAGGACATAGAGACAGTCAGTGCTGGGCCAAGATCAGAGTGTGGGCGTTTCCTGCCCATAACCAACCTCGCTGGCCTCACCTCTCGCGAAGGCAGCGTGGCAGACAGCGATGGAAAAACAAGCTTCGAATGGCACAGCCTGTTCCCACCCAGGCTATGTGGGTTCTTGCTTTGCATAGGGCTTGCAAAAGGACTTGATGATGGCCTGACTTCTCCTTAATTTGCCAACTTAAAAGGCTATTCTGCTTTTTTGTGGTCGGCACCTGAGAACATGTCAGCCTTTTCTCTGTGTTCCCCTGCCATCTTTCCTGGTCAACATGCAGTTAAAATAGACGGCGCTTCAGTGCTTACCGTGTTTCACTTGCTTTAATGTAGATGCAACCTGATAGCTGAAGACAGATTCACAGAGAAATCTCTCGGAGCCATCTGTAAACAGAAAAAGGGAGGTGGTTTAATCTGAGAGTTTTAAGACTGAGCAGCTTTAACTGAGTGCCACCAACCTTCTATTTTTATGTCCGAGCTGTGGGTTTCCCTGCTTGCCTCGTTCCAGCACTTTCCCCTGTGCTGATCTCTGGTTTCGAGCCCTTGTGACCCTGTGCTAAAATCCTGTGCATGGCTTTGGCTGGCTCCCAGTGCCGCTGCGGAATGGCTGTGCCACCTGGGAGACATCCCAGCTGATATTCTGTCAAGCAATTTTAGCCCATTTTAAACAGAAGGTAAGCTAAGGAGAAGCCAGCTAATACTATGGCAGTCTCTGATTCCCTCGGGGCTCAGACGCTTCTGTCCTTGTAATGCTTTATGATTTCCCACAGACTTAGACCATAGCCCTGTATAAAGGATTTCAAATAATGTATATCTCTTGCCATCTAACTCAGTAATTGATCACACAGCTGTCTCAGAAATAAAGCAATCTGGAATACATAGCTAATTGTGTGCCAAGTACTGATATAGTTTACACTCCTCCCTTCTAAAAAATATCCCCAAATACCTAAGGGTTTATGTAAAAACAAGCAAGGTAGTTAAAGTAACAATAAAAATCAGTCAGCACAGATTCTGAACAAGAAACTGATATGCAGCTACCCTCCAGCACCCACCAGATGAAAGAATGGGTGTATCACCTTTTATCTCAGACATTAAAAACCTAACTTAAAGCTTCTTCTGATGGGGAGTGTTTAGTTGCTGATGCCAGCCACAGCAGACAAACTGCAGTATTACTGGTAAAGAGGTCAACCTAAAGCAAAATCAATTAAAAGCTCCACGCCACAAAAATGAGGGGAGAAGCAGTTTCAAACACTAAGGGCAGAAACAGATCTCTGGCCCAGATACTCTCCCCAGGTACGAGGGATGAGCTGGGTTTTTTTTGTGCTCAGAACATCCTCTTACAAGCTGCTGAAATGTTGTGCTGGTGCTGCCCTGTGCAATTTCCAAACATACACTTCCCTCTCCTCTGACTGCCCAGCCTGGCTGTCCTGCTGAGTGGCTCTCTAGCTGCCTGTCCATTTGGTAATGTGAAGTGTTTCATTATTTTGTTTTGAGGGCTAGTTAAGTTCTGTGAGCAAGCCTTCAGTCATAATTACTTCAATAGACTGGCATATGGCCTCTAATGTGTAATAAAAACAGTCCTTAAATGATGTAGTGATCAGTTCTCAGCTGCCTTGGGTTGCCATGTCACTTCTGAGATGCAGGGCCACCCAAGCCCCAGTCCCAGCCACCCCATGAACATCAGGCTCACACAGTCAAGTGTGCGGCATAGTGGCATGGGAAGTTCAAAGGGAGCTGGCAGACAGACAGACCCTGGCATAACCCTGTCATCTGGAGGACCTGCCCTTCCTCCCTCACCCAGAACAGGGGCAGGGTCATGCAGCTGCGATGTGTCTCAGTCCTCCTTCAGGCAGCCCTGTTGAAGAGGGTGGCAGGCTGGGGCACCCAAACGCCAGATGCAGTGCTGGATCAGAGCCCCAGCCCTCTCCAGGCAGCCCTGCAGAAATACTCCGACAAAACTGAGCCTGAAAGGGGAACATGCTCAGCCTTGAAGGATTAAAGGAGAGGTCTAGTCCCGATTTATCCTGTTGCAGACCTCTGTGGCAAGGTTTTATTCGGGTCAAGGGCAAAAGCAAGCCCTGTGTTTCCTGGCCAGAAGGGATACAAGCTGCCTTCTGTACTAGCCCAGTCAAATCCAACATGAGAACGCATTTTGCCATGAAAAATACTCCTACCTCAGCTATCTTTGCAGTAATTCCTGCCCAACATCAAAGGATTAGCTAACAATGAGCAATTAACACCGTCATGTTCCCTTTCTGGTAGATTGCTTCCTCGTCTGAAGTGTCATGGAGCTAAAAACCAGGTGACTGCCAGAAAAATCACTTCCTCATGAACAACTGGTGGGAGAGCCAGGGCTGCTCAGGACCTACCTGAGCCCTGGTGCTTCCTTCCTCCCTCCCTTCAGCTTTTGCCAGCTAAAGTCTGAAAAGGCAGCTGGGTGCCAAGTTCAGCAATTTCTTTGCAGGGCTGCCTGCACACCAGGAGCAGCAAGGAAGGAAAAATGCAGGAGCAATCACCTTCCAGCATCTCTCCAGCTCCTTTGGGGTAAGTGAAGAGGGCTTTTCGGGGAGGTGTCAGGTCCGAAACGCTGAACCCTGATCCTGTTACAGAGCTGCCACTGACTCCGCCAGCTGAGGAGGATGAGGAAGAGGCTGCCATTTCACTCTGTCCCAGCCTGGAAAAACAAAAAGGGAGCAAAGCCAAGTTAGGAAGGGCGTCTCGGAGTTTCCCAGGGCACAAAGCCAGCAACTGTGCACGTGTCTGATGGCAGATGAAGGCAGTGAGGTCCAGGAAGAGGCAGTAAGCACAGGTCTGAGCTGCCACCCCCCTCTGTGGCACGGCAGCCTCAAAGTGCTGGCGGTTGCAGGCTGCCCTGTATGCGTAGGAGAGGCCGCCGGCGCCTGCTGCTTGCACCCGCTGCATGCACACGCTGCAGGGACAGCTGCAGTTAGCTGTCACACCACGCGGTGGCACCCAGAAACTGAAGGTAACGCAGCCTCCGACCCCTTGGACAAGGCGACCTGGGAACTCAGCACGATGATTAGAGCATGCATAAAAATAACCGGGTAGAGGTCGCTGGCCTGAATTCGCTGGCCTTCAGCTGCCTCGTGCTCTTCCTGCTCCCCAGGGGCCAGAAAAAGACTTTTTTATTTTCTTTATTTTCCTTTTTTGCCTTGTTTCCAGGAGCACAAACAGATAAAGTGCTGCTTCCTCATAAAGCCTGGAAGCTGGCGGGACTGCCAGTTCCAGTGCTGCATCCTGCATGAAGCCACGCTATGCCTGATTCACAGCAACTGCTCTCTGAATCACTCCAGATGTGCTTTTACTTTAGGAACAGTGCATCTGACCTAAACTGGCAATGGCTGAGCTTCCGCCTGCCTGTACAGCACAAGCCTGGTTGCTTCTCACATACCCTTTTCCTAGCTTTGCTTTTAAAAGGAATTGGCTGTACAGTTTGCCACGATGGAATACTTCAAACTTGTCACATACCTCTCCAATAGTAAAAAAGCTGTCACTCGGCACTTGTAAGAAACAGCACTTGCTACTCTGCCAAACCACTTACAAGCACTTCTCAATTATCCTGCCCATTTAACACATTTCTGTTATCCTGCTTACTTAATACACTTCTGCAGACTCTTTAGGCTTTGCAGACAGTGCCTTTGGAAAGCATTTAAGGATTTAGTGGACAAAATGTCATAACTAGAGCTTGTATGTTCATTCACATTTAAGCCTAAGCTTGTCTACTGCGTGTGACACAAAACAGCTTGCATGAGGCTGGGGGCTTAGAGGCTGTGAAGAACAATGCCTGAATAAAAGAAACCTTTAATATCGTTATGATACGTACAGAAACACTATCCTCAGCAACCCTGAGCAGGCTCCGCTCCTGCTTATGAGGGAAGCAAGGTCATGATTTGTGCTGAAGCGCTCCTTGCAAACACAGCAGACTCCTCATACAGGTTCAGGATTTTACATTAAATACGCTGAGGCAAACGCAGAGGATGAGGACGACAGGACAAGCCGACGACCGCACCCTCACCACCACAGCCTAAGGCGCCCGCCATCTTAAACAGGGACCGCGGCTGGGGGCTCCGCGGGGAGGGGGGAACTGCCGGCACTGCGCATGCCCAGCGGCATCTCCTGCCCACACGGCCCCCGAGAGGCAGCAGCCTCTGTAGCGCCAAAGCGCATGCGCCAGCTGCCCCAGGCACCGCCCCCCACCCTCTGGGACCATGGCCCCTCCCCGGCTTCCGTAGCGAGCGGCTCCCCGGTGAGTTGCGGCCTCCGCCGCCAAGCTGTTTCCTCGGTGCGGCTCAGCCGAGCGCGCTTCTCCTCTCGGGCCGCCCCCCGCTTGCTCCCGGGATGCGCCGGTCCCTCCGAACCTCACCTGGGCGCGCGGACGGCTTGGCGCAGGCGGCGCGCGTGATCGCGCTCGCGGTGCATGCTGGGGCGGGCGGGCGCGCGCCGCGCGCGGCACCTGCC
>JAOEHY010028611.1:0-15444 GCA_025447955.1 Psilopsiagon aurifrons | reverse complement strand
AACTTAAACAGGGGAAGTTTAGATTGGATATGAGGAAGAAATTCTTTACTGTAAGGGTGGTGAGGCACTGGAATGGAATGAGTCCTTTCCAACCCCAGCTATTCTATGAGTCTAAGTTTGAACAGTAAACGTTTAGAGAGATGATAGAGTCTGTTTTATGTATCTGCCAGCAAGTACTGTAAAATATGCTGCTTTCAGATTCCCCTGTAGAATACAGGGATTCCCTGCTGTGACACCTCCCCTCCTCTAGTCTCATGCTCTGCTTTCATTAAGGCAGGAAGGCACTGCTTGTCGCAAGCCACTTCGACTCGTGCTATGAGGAGTGCCCACCTTCCACTGTACGGGGGAGGAAACTGGTGAAAGAGGAACTTGTCACCTAGAGACACTTTGAGAGCATGTCTTAGATGCCAGTGGATCTCTCTGTCCATCTCTGATTCTGAATCTCACTTCTCACTCCTGCTTTTGTCTTGTAGGTTACCTTGAAAGAATTCCTTAAGTATTTGGAAGATGTCCGTAAAGCCCCAGAATCACAACATTGACAGGACTGCATCTCTTGGGCTTGTTCTTCCTGGGGGAGGATGTGATTTTTCCTTAACTGTCGTTATGAAAACATATTTCTAGGCTCTGTGTTGCTGTTGTCTGGCTGCTGGTCAGATTGCAGAGGGCTGATACCACTGGATGGAGCAGCTTCCCATAAGGCAACGCAGTGGTTGCTGATAGCGTATCATCACCTGGGATTTGAATAAGTGGGATCAGGCTTTTTTGCGTCTTGCTGAGCAGCATCCAGCCGTGAAAGGCTGCTCAGATGCCTGCAGAAACATTGTCTGTTCCAGGGAGAGCTACATCTGACGTAGCATCTATTTTATGTGTGGGAGAAGTGGGATCTGCTGGCCTGTGAAAGAGTAGGGCTGTAAGCAGGGTTTTTAGGAGCTGTCTGAAATACTAGGGAGTAAACCGAGAAGATTATCTAGGTCTTGGTCTGCTCACTGTCTACTGTTCTTCCCTGCTGATCTCCCCAGCAGTGGTAGCGTGGCGTGTGGAGATGACATGCCATCACTTTGTCAGCTATCAGCCCACACTCAGGTGTTGGAAAGCTCAGGGGAAAATGCTGCTTTTGGGACAGGTTGATGTTTGCAGTACAAATCTTGCTGGGGCAGAAAATGAGGGTAGGACTTTTGCTTTCTGACCTGTGGATTACTTTCTCATTACTGTACCTCATCTGTGTACACTCTGGGAGTGACACTGTCTGGTTGTCCTTGGCAAGGTTAAATCGAACTTTCTCCCAGTTTCTGTTACCCAAGCTATTGTTTTGAGAAGGGCCACATATTCTCTGGCTATGGATACCATTGGAGAAGAAAAGGCTGATGGAGAGGAGTCATGTCCTGTCATGCATGTTAACAGCAGGATGAATTAGAGGAAGCCGCAAGGCTTTTACCACAGAGAGTGAAAGGTGGGGAGAAGTGAGAAGGAGCTGTCCCTCCTTCCTCTGCTCCTAATGTTCCTGACGTAGTCTCTGCTTGTGTCATGCTGCTGCACGGTGCTGAGGTTTGCAACATTCTTTGCCACTACTAGCATGATATGACTTGGGGTTTCAGTCAGCAGTAATTAGCAGCTGTGGAAGGCATGTACACGCTCTCCCCCTTCTGGGGACCACCATTCTTTGCCAGCCTGTGACTTCTGGGGCAAGACCCAGACCTCTCTGTTGCAGGCTGGCTTGTTTCTAGTCCAGCCTATAAGCACAGCTGTAAAGAAGGATATAGACGTTGTCTTTAAACATGAAAAATACTGAGCGACATGTGGGGCATTAAACTCTGATGAGCTGAGGTACTGCAGTGTTTAAACTTCTGAAAGGTTTTATTTCAAACTGAAGCACAACTAGAAACTTCAAAGCTGTCCTTCTCAGTCAGTGGACTTTTTTTCAGACAGAGAAGGGCTTCAGCGGCCTGGCAGGTTAGCTTCATCTGGAGTTAAAAGTGGAGTTTATTTAATGCACTAATGGGAAATGGCCACTAAGTGGAAATAATTGTTTTAATATGGGTGTGTTAACCATCCTCGAGCTATTTTTATGAACGTCCTAGAACAAAAGAGCATGTCTCTTAAAGCTGAATGTAACCACTGCTCCACCTGGGAACAGTTCTTCCCCAGCAACAACACGTAGCTCTTTTTATAAAGGGAATTTAAATTTAATTCATCTCAGCAAACTATAGGGCACATGGGAACAAGGAAAATGTAATTATCAGAGCTGGTATTAGCTGTGCTTGTGTTGTGAGGTGCAACCTGTGTTTAGACAGGATTCAGAGACCATTTAGAGCTTGTCACTACAGCTGGTTCCAGCTTTATTGCACAAAAAAATGAGCTTAATTCAAGTTTTAAATCTGTGCTGACTTGTGTTGAGTTCACTGCGGATGGCAGCTGCCACTTTGACAGCTGTGGAAATCTCTTGAAACCCCATATGAGCAAGTGCTGCTGTTCCTGGGCCCTGAGCTAGAGCCTGTCATAACGAGCTTCCAGGCTGCTGTTCAGCAGCTCTGATGAAAAGGCAGGCAGGGAGCATGTGTGTGGTAGGGGGCTGCACTTGCCTGCCAGGCTGAGCTCGCTTGCTCACAAAGCCTGTGAAATTTTGTTTCTCATTTCAACTTTGAGCCACTACCAACCCTACCAGTGATGCAGAGATAAAAGGTTTGGTGCTAGTGGCTTCGTACCTGTTGTCTGTAGTACTTGTCCCTCTGCTTTAGGTGTGTGCATGTGTGATAAGACACCTATATATGGACTGATTCATAGGATCACGGGGTCAGCAGCAGCCTGTTCCAGAACCCTGCTAAGCTTCACCTGACTCTTGGGACCCTGGTACTTCTGAACGAACAAGAGATCCAGAAAGCATGTGACCTCCTACAGCAATGCAAAGAGGACTTTGTGGAGTAAGTGATAAAAAAGGCATGTCATCACCAAGTACTTGAGCGGGGGAAAAACAGCAGGCTGTCTTTGACAAGGGACAGCAAAGAGATAAGCTGCTCAATGGCCTATCTCAACTCTAGAAGTCTAGAAAAAGGCTAAAAGATTTCAAATGGGAGCAATAGAAATCACCAAGCAGTCACAAAGAGTTTAATGGCATCTTGCAGCTCAGCTCAAACCCTCAGCTGAAAGCCTCCTCTTCACATTTCTTTTTCTCCCATGCTTCCCTGTTATTTTTTTCTGAGCAATTTTTGCTGTTGTCCTTTACCTGCTGCAGAGGGAGGGACGAGCTGCATTATCTTTGCATCTTGCCTGCAGTGATCTCTGGCATGATGCTTCCCTCCTGCCTAAGAGCAGATGCTGAGGTGTCCTTGACATGCATTTCTTGATGCAGGGAGGTGTGTGCAGGGAAGCCAGCATAAGCCATGAGAGGAATCTGTCTGAAGCATTCAGTGCTGCTCCAGGACTGGGGCTTTCTCAAAGCCTGTTAACACTGAGCTGCCGATGTTAGGGCTTTAACTGTAAACGTGGTTGAATGACACTGTAATTAGCTTATCTCTGTTCAGCTTAGAAATTGGAGATGGCCTGAGGGATTGGTTTATTTATTTATTTCTGCAACACCTTTGCACATATTGCACATATCCCTGCCGTTTATTTATTTATTGCCTCGGTGCGTGAAGAATTAGCCATGCTGTTCCAGCTAATACCTGTGGGAATTAATACATGGCCAAAATTCATACCTCTGCCTTTAAAATGACAGCTCCAGTTCAGGTGTTGAACAGAATTGCAAATGTGTTTCCAGGGGAAGGCTCTGCCCACGGTACTTGGAAGATACTGGCTTCCTTGTAAGTGGGTTGAACTGAGGCAGAGAAAACCTTTATTCTCCGTTCTCTTTAGTGGAGGGGGGAATCAACACTTGAATGTAACTCTTAGGTTATTTCCGCTGCCGCACCCAAAGAAGTATACTTTGAAACTTGATTTAGGCTCTCTTCCTCACATATAAACCTTTATTAGAATTTATTTACTTTTCTAAATGCAGGCAGCTCTATGTGAACATGGATGTGCACTCTTTGACCCTTTGTAGAATATGTGGCCTTTAGTGCTCTGGTTTTGATGTGCAGGACAGTACACTTCACACTCTTTTTCCTCCCAGTACACATACTGGAAGGGGAAATCAAATTCTCCTTATTCCACCAGGGAAGCTTTGCAGGGAATCTCAGAGGCGGTTTCTTGGGCAAGCTGAATAGAAGTGAGCAAGGTTAGAGCAAAGTCATGCTCACATTGTTATTTCCTGTTTATTACTTCTGCCTGTCCAGACACTCCTTGTACAGAGACCTCAGCATTAGAGACATCAACACTTACAGGGAGCTTTCACTGCAGTGCCCTACCTCCCTGTGATGTTCTGCTGGTAGAGGCAGGGACACAGCATGTTTGGAAGCCAGATACACTTGGGTGTTTGCAGGTGTGGGAGTGCATATTATATCCTGCACGCATTTCAGTTTAGCCTTTCTGCAAGAGTAGCTGGAGCTCTATTTACTTCCAGCATTTGTAAGTGGATGTTGAAATGTACTTAAAACTGCATTCTGTATTGAGTACATTTTCCAGTGAAAATCAACAAGCTGGAGACTTTGTGTCACTATCACAATCGTTGTCTTCATGGGGAAGGCAGGAGCTTCTCTGGAATGAGAATTTGAACCATTTAACTGCTGATGGGTTTTCTGAAATCTAAATGGAGATATCTGCACTGAGATGGCCTGTGAATACTGACAAGTTGACTTAATGTGTGTCTAAGACACTGAATGTAAGAATTCAAGTGTTTCTACAGTATTTCTTGAGATGGTGAGGCAATAGCGCCTGTAGCCTTTCAAGCTTTAGAAGTTAGGGAGCCTTTTTTGTGTGTGTTGGGTTTGGGGTTTTTTTTCAGTGATTTGGGAAAGAGAACAACACCTTGCTGGAGTTCACTGCCGCGTGGGGTCTTTATAATGTTTAAGTCCCATTTAACCTCAAATTTGTTAAACTATAGCAAAAAATGTATTTTATATCATTCCCCTAGTAAAACCAAATACTTGGTGTGTGCATCGTATTTCAAAAGCATGTGTGATGTTTTGGTTTTTAACATCAGGGATTTGTTGCATTTTAGCCAAATTACGGGAGGCAAACCCTTGACCGTGGAAGTGGTAGGAGTGGAGTACATGAACGATGACCCTGCCATGACAGACGTCCTTTATGCCAAAATCCACATGAAGGATGGCTCGGACAGGTGAGTTCCTTGTGCTTCTTTCTTTCATTCCTCCTTCTTGGGCTGGTAGTCAGGAAGATGAAGTCATTCTTGCTTCCTAAACCGGTTAAGGCAGTGATGTGTTGGCTCTTTAAATCAGTCACTGGTGGTGCAGCTGAAAGATGTCATTTGTTTTGTAGCAGTCTGACAGATTGAATAATGGTGTCATGGCTCACAAGGTGATAAGATGGCCAAGGAGATACTCCTGAGATGACTTAGAAGGCAGGACAACTTGGCCTCTGCTGTTCCCAACCTGCAGTCCAGATTAATCTGGACAGCCTGGTATATTCTGCAGCACTTAGTTATTCTTAGAACCCAGTTACACCAGAAGGTCCTCAGAAGAGCACAACTTGGTTACAGAGTTGATTTTTGTATCTGTAAGCAGCCTGGAATGGACACTGGGTGTAAAATCTGTCTTCTGAGCTACTGGTGTAAAATCTTGATGCCTGATTGGGGTCAGTCATGTGTTTGTGGTGTTTGCCACTGTGGCTGATGGTTTTAGCTTTACAAACGGCCATGTCTGGGATGTGGCGGTATCTAAACAACCATCCTCAATCTATCTCATTTTTCACAAGTATGTCACCAGTGGCCGCACCGTCTTTTATTCTAGTGATCTGTGGAAGACTGGGAAAACGTGAGCTGTTGTATTCTGTGCTGCCAGCTGTGAGGTGGATGAGAAAGAGGGTAGGGAAGTAGACAAAAGAGCTTTAGCCTTCTCCCTCTGAGCCTTAGCCTTCTCTTTTTTCTGGCAGTGCTGCCCTTTTGTTCTTGTTGCTTGAAGACAGCAGGAGCTAGCAGAGGAACACGGAGCAGTGCAGCTGGAGGAGGGAGTCTGTGAGCTGGCACTGGCACAGGGGAAGAGGGACATGTTCTAGCATCTCCTTTCCCCGAGGGCTAAGGAGACAAGAGAGGGCCCCTGGTTAAAACTGCACTTTGGTGTCTGTGTTGAAGTAAGAGATCGGAAGTGAGATAAGGAAATGGGTGGGAAATTGAAAATGTAAGAATTGCTGGGAGGCAGTAGAAATAGAAATCTTTTCCTCTTCTCGGCTCTTCCACTTTGAAGTCTGTCCTGCCCTGACAGAGGTGAGGTAAAACAAATGGGGCAGGTGGAGAACCAGGAGAAGCTATAGAGCAGCCAAGAGACAGAAGTGCAGGGAGAAAGCAGAAACACTCAGAAAGATGAGACAGAGGCATTCACTGAATGACCGACATGCCCTTTGGTGGATATGTTCTAGAAAGCATCCTAAGTGTCAGCTCTGAGAGCTGAGGTATGGGCCTCTTATCTCGTGAGTCACCATGCTCCAGGTAGTCTGAGGTGCAGTGCTTGTGAGTCTGCTTGCATGTGAAAATAAGTCTATGACCTGAGGAGCTGGTAGAGAAACCCTGAAGAGCATAAGTAGGGCCTAAAGTGGACGATGATGTCTGCTGGTGTCTTGAGACAGCTTGAATGTCTCCAGACAGTAGCACTGTGAATGTCTCAGGCACTTGAATGTCTCAGGCAGTAGCACTGTGGTCTTGTCTGCTTCAGATGCGAGCCATATCTGTTTTGCTGAGACTCCACGTAGCCCATAATGAATAATTAGCATCCCATAATGCTAAGAGAAAATGCTGACATGCGTTAGGGTGGCAGAGGTGCTTTTGGCAGGGATGAGATATGAGGTCTTTAAATCCATCTTGCCTTGAAATTGAAAACTACCCCCCACACCCCCTGGCCCCAGGAAAGGGCTGATATCTCCTCTGTCTTTCGCAGAGATGTGTTAGCTGGGGTTTTGACCAAATCCAGATCTGATTTGCATGGCACCTGCAAGCTGCTAGACTTCTCTTCCACAGCACTATTTTTGCTTTTTGCATAGCAGTGTGCTCAGGAGGCCAAGTGATTTTAAGTTTTTATCTTTGGCCTAGGCCTGTCCCAGCCTCATCTGCAAACTAATTAATCTGGCACTTCTCCCCTAATGTATTTCATTAACTGTTATCAAGCATCCAGTAAGCATTTAGCTTTGCAAAGGGAAAAGAAGATATTTTTCTGTTGCCGGAGAGCAGTGTACAGATTCTTCTGCTTCCTTTGGGATTCCAGCAAACAGTGTTGGACAAATGATGACTATAAAGAGGGGACAAATGGTGATCCCTCAAGAAAACTGCTTTGGTTTCTGGTGTGCTAGATGGATCATTGCTGAGCAGCTCCATGCACCTCTTGCCTGCTAAAACCTGCTCTGCTTTTCCCAGGGAAATGGGGAAATTAGGTAGAAAGCAGAGATTCTCAGCTGCAAGACCAATACTAGAGGAGAACAGCAGCCATGTGACTTACTGTGCTGGCTCAGACTGCTGTGGTCTGCATTTAAGAGAGGTGTGTGCCTTCCTGTCTCATGCAAGGCGTCTTGCTAGCTCTGTGTAGTTCCCGGCATGGCTGAGGGGTGGAGTTCCTTCCTGATCTTTGGATGATCTTGATCAGCTTAAGCTATAAAGCAGGAGATTTGATTTACCCTGACTTAGCTTGCATAACTGCAGACAGAATTAGGGGTTGGCAAGCCCTTCTGCACATATAATGGCTTAGACTGAGAAAGGGATCATGCTCTGATGCCTCCCACATGGCAAATAATTTCCATTATAATTCATTCTAATTTGTTTTATTTCCTTGATTAACTTTATAACATAATAAAGCACCATTTCCACTTGAGCTATTCTCTGTTAATTTGTTTTAGTATTGTCTGTAATTATATTCATTTAATCTTTGTCATTGCTAATTTTAAAAATCACTGAAGGAAAGCCAGAAAATGGTAGAAAACCATGACAATTGGTAGTTTAAGAGTCTTGAAATTGTCACATGGGGGCTGGCAGCCTGTGAGGGGCAGTACAAAACCAGTGGTGGGGTAGGAGTGGCTTCTGGAGCATGGCAGCCCAGGCTCTGGGGGCCAGCTTCAGAGAGGCCACACTCTGCCTCTCCTGCTGCTGTGGAGACACCAAGGTGGTGGGACCTGGTGGAGCAGAAAGCTGTCTAATCCCTTGGGCATGGTGAGAGAAGCCCAAATTCTTCTGCATAGAGTATTATCCTCTTGCCTTGTTTTGGGGGCTGCTCTTGTTCTACCACATCCTTGCTGCTTTTGGAAAGGCTGAGGCACTGCAGAAATTTTGTTGGGGACAGCAGCAGCAGCCTGGAAATTCCTTCAGCTCTTTAGATGTAGGACATGAGAGCGCATTGCTCTGATCACCTGCTTGTTCCTGGTCCCTGTCTCAGGACAGGTTTGCTTGCAGATCCCCATGGTCACAGCCAGTTTCGTCCCTTACCAAGGCCAGACAAGTAGGTGGCAATAAATCCTGTGATTTTGCTTGCTCAGTAGCTCCAGAGCTGCAGCATTTACCACAATGTGCTGTCTGGGTTTGTGCTTTTTGTCACCACATTCTGAACTCTCCCAGAAATTAAGCCCAGTGACTGCATTGCTTATGTGGGACAGAGAATGTCCAAGCTCCAGGCCAGTGCACTGGACAGGTCACAGCCCTTGGGCAGAGCAAACCCTCCAAGAGTCAAGGTGCCTAAACCCCTCCTGGGGGTTTGCAGACTTTAGCATTTGTAAGGGGAGGTACATTGTGTTTCCTGGCAGTGGGAAGATTCACCTTTCAAGTCCAAATCACATCTGTCACAGAGAATAAGATCTCTGCTGTGCTGAATCTTCCCTTCTTCCTGGAATACATGTAGCAGAAGTGATCACTAAGGAAGCTTTGCAAAGCAGCCACAGCTTTCAGCATTAGAGCTGAATCCTTGATGGCTCTGTTTGCTTTCCATCAGAGGCTAGCTCCCTTTCCCCATGTGTGTGCAGACTTCATTTCACACTTGCTGCCCTCCCTGGCTGAAAAGTGAAAAGCTGATGACTCAAGGGTTTCTCCTTGGTTTACGTGCCTCTGTTCTTCCTTTTTTTTGCATTTCCAGATTGCAAGTGATTGCTGATCAACTGGTGGAGCGGTTTGTGGCCTCCGGCTTGATGCTTAAAGAGTGGGATAGGGTGAAACTGCATGCTACAGTCATGAACACCCTCTTCAGGAAAGATCCGAGTGGTGGGTATCCCTCATCCTTACTGATAAATGCATTTAAAGTAGTCCCACTGGTCAGGAAATGCTTTTGTTTGCTTTTGTGTTCGCTTTTTTAATTTTGTGATTTTTCTTAATCTCAAGAATACATACAAGGCTGTGGGGGGAATGTCAGTAGATAAAAGCCAGAGGCAAATGAAAAAGCAATCTGCAGAGCTGGAGAAGGCAGGCATGCTTTGAGTGTTTCCGGGATCTTTGTCACAGCTTTGAAAACCCTGTGGCCAAGTAGCCCTCGTAAGATCTGGGCTAGGGAGGAATGCGCTCAAGTACAGTATGAGGTTTCGGGCTCTCTGTTGTTGCCAGTGTTAAACTGACACTCAGTAACAAATTGATGTGCTACACTGACTTTTAAACAAGAAAAAAATGTGATCCTCTTTGGTCAAGTTAGATTGCCCATTGGTTTAGGAATGTGATTCCAGTGTCCTTCTCATTAAATCAGATTCAAATGGTTATGAGGCTGAATATAAGGTATTATTGAGTGTGTAGTGTCTGCTCTAGCTGTGTGTAGCATCCTTCTTATTGTGTGCGTGTTACAGCAGCCTCAGTTGCATTGCATTTGGGGAGGGGCAGTATATTACAGCCCTGTTCTCCATTTGCAAACATGCATGTGCTCTGGCACTGGTGTGCAGTTTGCAAGCCTTAACAGCATTGCACTAAAGCTTTTTATAGCTTTCTCTGGTGCAGTGGTCTCTGCAATGTCACTAGGCTGTGTCAGGTATTCTCCAGTTACTGACTCTCTGAGCCTCTGAATGGACAGCGATAAGAGCAGATGGCTTATTAAGCTAGTTGTGGTTCTGGACACCCAGCAGCTGACTTTGGGGATGACTGCTACTGAAGTCAGGTGAGCATATTCAGGTAGTAGAAACCCTGAAAGATGAGATGGGGATTAGCTCTCAAATTGAGCCCTGAAAACTGATGATGAGCCCAGAGTGCTGATGTGTCTGTCTACTAGGGGAGGCACATGGGCAGCTGCATCTGGCATTATGAGTCTATATTCTGAACAACCCCATGAGGCTTGTGAAGCATTCAGACACAATGGTGAGAGCATGACACAGATAGCCACAGAAGTTGCTTTATATTCAATACAGGATTTGAATAGCATGCTAGATGTGAGTGGACTTCATAGTTAATGCTGGAGATGAAAAAGAAATACTGCATATATTCACTGACTGAGACTGAGGTCCTGTGGAAAGAAAAAATCGTGTACTTAGGGATTATGTAAAAATCCAGACATGCTCTGGGGAAATGTATCTAAGACGTAGGCATTTGGCAGTTGCTATAGGCCTAGGTTGCTATTCTTAATGTCTGTGTGTGGCTGCGTGCCCACCCTGCAGAAGCACACACCCCACATGTATGTGCTTCTCAGAGCAAGCAAGCAGCAGAGATTTGTAGAGGTGCTGTCCGGGTTGCGCATGACATTCTGCTTGCATGCTCAGTCTGGTATTTGGTGCTGTTCCAGGTGATGCAAGCACTCATTGTGCTGACTGTCACCCTGGCAGGATGTGGGATTAAAATCAGCCAGAGAGAAACAGATGTGTCGCACTGAGCCATCAGCCCTACAGAATCACCCTAGCAGTAGCTGTGATTTAGGGTCTTTCCTCCAGGTAACATAGGTGATCCCCACAAAGATACCAGTTCTTGTGTATTCAGCCTTGTTCTCTTTAAAATCAAAGTGGAAGTGGTTGGGTTTTTTTTGCCCTAAGAACTGGGCAAAGATGGTTTATTAGCTGGCAGCTGACTTTGGGGAGGGAGAGAGTGGAGGGTGAAGTACAGCACACACAGTTCTTGTGTCTGAAGCTCATTCTGGTGGTTGCCTTTCTCTTTACAGCTGAAGAGCAAAACAATACAACGACTGGTAAATCATCTTTTAAGGAGCGGGAGTCATTTAATGGCCGAAATATCCTCAAGGTCAGTATGAAAGAAACAATTAGGGAAATCAAGCCAGTTGTGGATATTCTGCAGCCAAAAGAGGTTGAAACACCTCTTCAAGACTGCTTTTGTCTTAGGCTTATGAGATCTCTCTGGGAGGAGAAATCCGTTTAGAAAATAAACAATCCAGATCACTCCTAATTGGGAGCATTACAGTATTTAACAGGAGTGTTCTTAAAGCTGGTGAGGCTCAGATCAGGTGTACATAACACAAATGCTCAGTGGGTTCATGTTGCTGGTTACTTCGCTCGTGTTTTAGCCTGGAGACTCAGGCTCATATCAATTCTCAGCCCACCAGAAAGGAGAACTTCGTTACTCTTGTTCTACTATAGGTATTTATGAAACTAAAACCAACTGTCATTTCATTTACTCTGTTTTGTTTTGTTAATCTGCACTATTGATTTGCATGGTTTCGCTCCAGAAAAATAGCAGATAGCAGTAGGGAGTCCCACCAGTTTTGCCAGTGGTCAGAGGTGGGTCAGGCTCAAAGGGGAGCATCCTGCAGCCTCTCAGGCTTTGCCAGCCATGGTTGAGACTTCAGGCAGTCTCTTCTGCCCATCCAGATGGCAGTGGCAGACTGATGCTGTGCTGCTTGGCCCTGCAGATGTCCAAAGAGAAGAGAAGCACAGTGGAGTAGAAAATGGAAAACAATGCTGGGTTGTAAGCAGATTTGCAGTCCTCATTGTGTGAGGGGATTTGTTGCAGGCAGCTATGATGAGAGGGAGACTGGACAATGCACGAATACATTTGAGAACCGATATTCTGGCAACAGAGAGACACGAGAGAGGATGCAGCCTGAGTGGGAGTTGGACAACCCAGAAGGACTTTAGGGCACCAGAGGAGAAAAGGGTGCACTTTGTGTTTAGAGTTTTGCTGTATAATGCAAGGCACTTGCATGGGGATGCATATTAGGCACTGAATGCATGGGGATGTGAAGGCAGGGAGTGGAACTGATTGATCTCCTCTGTGCAGAGGACAAACAAAGGAACAAAATTAGGTTAAGCTCTCATTGTCCTCAAATGGTTTGTGCAAGCAGTGTCATGACTCAGCGTCACCACATGTTGAGTGTTCAGTGTAAGACTGCAGTATTGCAAACTGAAGCAGGAAAGCCACAGACATAGTCCCTTTCTTAATGTATTCTATGACTTTTGATTAGCTGCTGGTGGCAGAAAGCTGGCTCCAGAAGGAGAAGGTGTATGTCAGAAGCCCAGAGTGCCTACAGGGACTCAGCTTTCAAGGCTTACACTCACATTTAGCTTGGCCCTTCTGTTCCTTCTCTTCCTTTTGTTAAACATGTCCTCAGACTTAGTGACACGTTAAGATCAAACTGTCAGACTTTCTTAATGCTTGTCGTCCAAACCCATTTCTGATTGGGAAGGCATTAATGATGCTCCCTCTACTGGTCACACCATTTGTGGGCTGCACTGCAGGGTCTGAGGATCCATGGGTCTTGTAGTATGTTGTGCTTAGAAATGCAGCTGCCCTGCCTCAGATGGCTACTTCTTATTCTCTGTGCTCCCTGAAATGTGAGCCAATGCATTTTTAAAGCTCCTAATTGATTTTGTACTGATGTAGCCAAAAGAGCTGCTGGCTGTTTAGGCTGTTGATAATTACTTCAAAGCATGTCTTGCCACAAGAAATGTCATCCTTCTCCCCCACCTCCATTACATTTCCTAACCTGCTTGCTTCGTATTTCCCTTTGGTCTCCCACGTGCCTGCAGCAGAACGCCCGTTGGCATTAATTAATTACATGAGTCATAAATAGCTCCGGGCTTCTTACCAGAGGAGCCCAGCCTCAGCCAGCCGCTGATGCATTCTAGCATGACCTTGCAAGGATGTGCCAGTTCCCTCCCAGCCACCTTTTATATACATTATTTATCTTCAGCTCAGGAAGGCTGCCCTCTCACAAAGTGTCTTCATTAACTTTTGCAGTGGTATCTAAACGGTGGGCTGTTAATGAATATGGCTGCAGTTAGACTGGCTAGCTTGCAGGCACCATCCCCTTATAGGTAGAGCCATGCGCCACACCTGTGTTTCCAGGCAGAAGGACTCTGTGATAGCTGTGTTGAGTGGCTGTGGAACACTTGGAAAGCTCACAAAGTGCAGCTACTGGTAGGAGGGCATGAAGTTGGAAAACTTGGATTTTGTTGCTCTCATTCCCATTATGCAGTTATGACCAGCACTTTTGGGCCAAATGCTTTGCCTAGAGGAGAACAGGACCGGAGCTATCAGAGCATGGACCATGATGGAGAAGCCTAGGTTCTGCTGTTCCAGTCTGAGGCTCCCCAGTCAGAGCTGGTGTGTGTGTGCAGATGCATTGGCAGCACATGTTTGCTGATAGCATGCCTGCGTTACCCCAGGCTCCAGCTGGTATTTTGCTTTCAGCTGAACTAATCAGAATTTTATTTAATAATCCTTTGTTCTACCCATTCTGGAGAGTTAAACGTACACTCCTCTTTGAGCTAATAAATGGCTGTGCAGGCCAGTATTTTCCCACACTGCTTAGAAAATAGATCCTGTAGGTTGAGTTGTGTTCGGGCATTTTAATTACTTCTGTCTTGAAGAATATCCATGAGGAAAGCTCCCTGGCCTAGCTGGTGCTGAAAGCCCAAGGAAGTGTGACCCAACAGCTGAGTGATTTGTGTCTTAAAGTGCTGGACACTTTAGCTTTGTGCTTATCTAGTCTAGTCCCAAGAAGCTGGTTATGCTTTATGCACCACATTGCATGGAGCACTATGTATTTCTTCTAGGCTGACCAGTGGCTAGCTGATCAACTCCTTTGGACATGAGTCATGTACCAAAATCTAGCTCTGGTTGAGAGAAAGTGGCTCATCTCTTGGAGAGTGGAGGGAAGGGGCAGCAATTCACAGCTGAAAGACCTCGGCTCCCATGAGAGCAGGGTGAGGCTGGGCAGGCAGCTGGGCCTCACAGAGATGCTGATTTGGCAGCCCTTCCGCCTTGCCTCCCCATGTGTCCCAGGCAATGGCTGTGTGCTCTGTGCTGCAGCTGGCCAAGCGGCACAGCGCTGGCACTGAGGTGGCTGGAGCAGCTGCCTGCATCTCCGGAGATGAGACTTGGCTGCCTCTGGGCTTTTATTTATTTTGCTTAGTGAAAAAAAACTAAGGCTACAGTGAATAAATAAAAACGCAAAAATTGCGAAGGTACCGCCTGGCCCACATTTTCTATTGTACTTTAAAAAGCAAGGAGGGCTTACAGTAGGAAGAAAACCACCTGGACTCTCATTGGGTTAAAATTGAATGATTTTTGACTTGAGGTCTGAGGAATGAGTGGCCTTTGCTACATTCAGACAAGAAGAAAGCAGATTTTGAGTACAGAAGATGATGAACCCTGCCACTTAGCACAGATCTGTGCATTAGCAGCTTACAAGATTAAATATTGAGGAAACAGCTACTGAGGCACAGCAGCAGAAAGCTGCACCTCTTATGTCTTAGGGCATTAGGGGAGACTTTAAGCTAGGATGCAAGACTGGGAACTGGATCAGTCAAGGCAGTGACACCAATGCTGCCATGCCCTGTTCCAGTAGCAGGAGCAGAGCAGCCTGGCTGCTGTACTGCCTGGGAGGGCTTCTAGGTCAGACGAGCCGTAATTCGATGATGCTTTTTCTCTTTTGAGACTGCATATGGGAATTAAATTACGGGATTGTATGTGCATTCACTTGGAGCAGGGGGATACTGCATTTACTGACTTATACACTGGGGCTGCTGAAAAGCCGATCATAGCAGAGAAATCTGGTAGTGTTCTGTGTTATCATTTCTGTCTTGCTGGGTAAGAGTAGTGCAGTGTCTATGGTATGCAGTAGTTCATCTTGTCACGGATAAACCCCATAGTCTCTCAAAATGCTCCAAACCCACCAAGCACTAAAGAAATTAACATCTCCCCTTTGTAGAGCCACCATTACCAATGTCACTTGCAGTTGAGGAATGCTTCTGATGCTTTGTAGCTACCGGTACCAAGGCTTTTTCTGTGTAACTTTCATTAGTGAATTTAAGGAGACACAGTCTTTTCCTGGTGTAATTTTAAGCTGAGGTGAAATCAAAGGGGATAAAAGACAAACTAGGGACAGAATGGGCCCCCTCCAGAAGCTATCAGGAGAAGTGGCTCCCCTTTATTTGGAGAAGGCTGAGGTTCTTAATGACTTCTTTGCCTCAGTCTTCACCAGCAAATGCTCTGACCACACCGCCCAA